>JAUMHQ010000070.1:17326846-17360155 GCA_032361165.1 Enteromius paludinosus
AGTATTGAGTGCATAACTGAACATAATTATTTGAAGGTTGACTTTTTTGTATTAAAAACACTTTTCTTTTATTGGTCAGTAACAAACTTTCTTCAAAATATTTTCCTTTGTGTTCGGCAGAACAAAGAAATTCATACAGATTACGATCTACTTGAAAGTTTTGGGTGAACTATTCCGTTAAAACTGAAAATGCAATGTGTATAAACTTATTGTCTCTCTTATTGTCTCTCTTCTCTGAATCATTGATTCAGATTGTTTTTTAAAAAATGATTCTCAAGCCATTTCAAATTGGCATAAACATAAAAAACATTAGCACATTCCCCACCTATTTGTAGCACCCAGACCTGGGAAATTCTTTTAGATTTTCGCATTGGTCTGAATGAAAATGCTAATTAATTATTTGCCACTAGGTGCCGCTTTTAAAGCGTTAAAAGCTCACAAACACTGCTTCAAATGACATCGACCAATCACATAAATTAGTGTCACGCAAAGGAGGGGTTTGGAAAAATTTGTTAAACTAATCATTTGGGAGACTTAAAGCAAATATGCTAAAAAAAAATGCATATTATAAGAAAATGAAAGTGGTTTTTGTTTTACTTTTGTGCATTTGTGACTCACAAAACCTAAATATGAACCTTTCATAACCCATAATCTTTTAAAGAATTTCTGAAGGGTCATTTGAAGCTGTCCCATAGATTTGCTTTGCGCTTACAAAATGAGAGATAACCTGAATTCTTTTTAGACGACATGCCTCAGATGCTACTAATGGACCTTAAGATGTAGTTAACCCAGAATATTCCTTCAATACATGAGCCGTGACACACCGAATAACAGATAATTACACAAAAACAAAGCATCTTGTTGTTGGTTATTGCTTTTAAGAGTGAGAGGTACGTTATCTCTTATATAATAGCATGTGGTTTTTAAATTGTAAAGATGGGCAGGCTGGATCAAACTCAAGTAGAACAATAGAATAACAATAGAATAACGTTGCTTTGTGTTTTTGCCGGGGTCCACAAAGACCCTCGGTGCTTGTACATTAAATACATTTCTGTGATGGCCGTTCTTTGCACTTTTCACACTCTTGAAATCTGCTACACACAGATAGCAGCAATTATTTAAATTGGCGCTTTAATGTTTTACTTTTTAAAAGCACAGGCAGATAATGGCACCAAACTAAACTAATGACTACGGCATTCTTTAATGAACAGCTCTTTTATGGAGGTACAAAGTGCTCACTGATTGTTCTTCAAATGAAAAAACACAAAAGAGACTTTAACTGGGGTTTTTTTTATAATTGTACGGCACACTGTTATCAGCATACGCTCTGATTTCCCTCTTTCTCTCAGCCTCTGCAGTTAAAGGGTAACAAGCCCATAAAAATAAGTTTTATTGTGTTTATATACACTGCGCTATTTTGTCGTGATCACTCTATGGTAAAAGCGCCTTTAAATAACCGTGTTTACAAAGGCAAACATCATTATTAATACCAGAAAACCACTAACTGCATAGCAACACCCTAGCAACACCTCAGTATCATGTTTCATGCAGACATTTATTCTAGTTTTTACTCTACAGGCTCACCCGGAATAGGTTTCCAGGGTCCCAAAGGTACTCCTGGGCCCCAAGGTCCAGAGGGAAAATGTAACCCCAGCGACTGCTTCCATCCTTATCCCAGACGGGACGGGTAGAATCTGATACCTCCAAACCCAACCTGATTAGATCCTGGAAACCTTTGAACCAGCTCATCTACACATGCATTAAATCCTATTAAAAGAAATGTAGGATCCCTGCTGGAGGAGAAGAACCACGCAAACATCCCCACAGAGCAGCCATTACCGGTGATGTCATTTCGTCAATTATCTCCATTTCATTTCCCATATTTGTGACCAATGCATTTAGCTCATTTCCCATGTTATGGGTATGACGTGAGAGTTCGGAACTCATCGTTACTCTAATCACACCGGACAGGTTTATCACAGTCATGGCGAGTACAGGTGGAATGAGAATTTACATTTGCTTATTTTCTTCTTCAAGCCGTTGTGAAAGTTGAGTTATGATTAAATTGTGATGGCTCTATGCAATCTAAAATAGAAAATGAGTAGGTTAACAAATATTAAGCTCTTGTAAATAACAGACATTGTAATTGTACAAAATAATTGTACTTTCCAGCCCTGCAGGAGGAACATTGCTTGAGAAAGGAGTTATTGTCATGAATATCACTTCGGATGCACGTATATATGCATAAAAACATGCAAGACCGCTAGTAAAATTATAATCAATTGAATATTTTAGTTTAATGGTTAATAATAAATTATAAAATAATAATGTTAAATATAATTTGCATTTGTTTCTTCTATTATTTATTTAAATAATATTTAAAAATATATATATTTGTAATTACAAATTATGTAATAAGCATAAGTCGATTAGAACAATTATAAAGACAAATTAAAATGCTAAATATATTTAGTTGTTGCTTGTTTTTTAGTCTTTATTTCCAAATCATAAAATTTGGTTAGGTTTCATATAATGTAGATTTTGAATATAATATAGATCCTTTACAGTGATATCAGATTTTTATATACACAGCGAAGAATGCTGAAATAAATAATGGTATGATTTTGCTGTGTTGGCCAGTGCTGGTGAGGTGAGAACTGCTCATGATATTAATAAGCTTTAATTGTTTACAGTTTCTTTTTCTGATTGTTTGAACACCTTTATACTGGTGTTGTATGTATATTTTGTTGCGTATCTTGTTTGTTTTGTTCCAAAGAAGATATGTGGAGTGCTTTTTATTTGCGTTGGAGTATATTTATCTTTACATTTGAATATATTTATCCCCAATTTCTTTTGCTTTGTATGGAAAGCTTCCTTCCATGTTACTTGAATATTTTTTTATAAGACAAACAGATTCACAGTTTAACAAATGGCAAACCACTTAAACATCAAACTTTGTATATTTTCCTTTTCACGGGCAGCGATGTGTCTTAAGACCATGTTTGTGTGTAATTTAGTTGGTTTATTTATTTGTGTCTGGATTGAGTTTTATTTATTTTCGATATATATTATTTTCTATATGTTTAATATCTTGATCCAGCATCAGTAAGATGAGATTTACTGAAGGCACATACGAGTCACTGAATCTTTTGACTTTATCCATCTGCCTCTGTTGTGAAGATGAAGGTTGCTGGAGTCATGTGGGCAGATGACAGTTTTGTGACAGACTGCTTTTGGTGTGTTTGTGCTGCTTTCACTTTTTCATCTCAGCCTTCCCCGTCTCCTCTGTTACAGCTTTCTTGCTTTCTCCCAGGGTTTCTGCAGTTTTTATGAAGGTGAATTTAAGAATGAAAGAATTAAGATCAAGTTAAGACGTAAACAAAGTAAATCAATATTGAGTGGAACACAGTATGCACAACTGTTCCAAGATCCAGTGGGTTCAGAAAAACCTGAAACGCTTAACTGAAAGGGAAAAATAAGTTTTCACACCCCAGTGACAGATGTTCTAGTTTTAAGCATAGTCACATTTATTGTTATTGATATGTGTGGTTTGCATTCAAAGTAATATGTCTCTGACTTTAAACTAAAACTTCGTAGGATATAGATTTTTTTTTTTTTTAAATGTCTTTATGATTTAAGCTTTGATGTAAGACCTTTTTAGGCCCCAGTATGCGGAAGGCCAAATTAAAACCTTTTAAGAACTGCAGAAATCCTTTCTTTCTTTCATTTATATTGCACCTGTAGTTAAGTGTGACAAAGTTCATTGTATGCCTTTTATTTTTCTATGTAATGTACCAGATTACCTCTGCCGAGAGTTAAAAACATTTTTGGTTCAGGACGTGACTCTTGTGAGAGATGGTTTAACTGCTTGCCTAGCACATTACATTACAGAGAATCCTTCCAAGTAAGCATCTCTGTCGACACGACTCTTTGTCTCCATTATATTAGTACCGTTAACTTGCTTTGTCCATTTTATTTATCCTTGTGTCGTTTTACCGTCAACCAGAGATGTTTAATCTACAGAAATGGGCTAATAATGACATGTAGCATGGATACAATGTTCTTCTCAAGGGCTAAACCCGTGGACTTACTTGAAGGACAGTCTTAAGACAAAACACCGCATCTACCTGATATGCATTGCATCCCCTGATGGAATATCTGGAAGATGATTCTGTTTCAGCATGGTTCTGTTCTGATGCAGTACCACACATCCTTTGTCAGTTCCTTTGCCTTGTTGTGCTTGTGTAAATGCATTTGGTTTTTGCATATTTATATAATTGTACATTGTTTTAATAAATGTATTTAATTTAACCTTCATTGTAAAACAGTGGTGTCTTACTGTACGTGTCTCTCAATATGCAACTGTATTTTTCTGACACAGTCCATTGTGAAGTGTGGTCAATCAATATGTACATGTTATGAGAGACTATATAAGCACGGAGTTCAGTTTAAATAGGCAGAAGTTGAGAACTATTGCCATTGGAGACTGTGGTAGATTGAACTTCGTTATTATTATTTTAGGGTTAGATACCTGATTTCAGAAATGTTTGTTCTTTTTTTGTTGTGTGATGTATATTTGTTCATATTAATTGAACTGCGTTGGGTGTTTCTCATGCTTGTGTGACTCTATGCCAAATTGCAATACTTTTAATATTTACCTTAGATTATTTGCTGTACAAAGATTTGCTTTGTGTTAATTGCGTGCATTAGATTGTGTTTTCAGGATGCTCAAGTTCAGTCTTTCAGCATTCCACTTATATTGTAGTCATTAGAGTGCATTAGATATGAATATGACCAGTGGCCTCAAAAAGAATTTAGGCACTTAAAGGAACCATGCACCCAAACATTTTTGGGCCATCCAAGATATAGATGTTTTTTTTTCATCAGGACATATTTGAAGAAATTTAGCAACACTTGCTCACCAGTGGATCCTGGTTCTCAGCAGTGAATGGGTGCCGTCGGAATCCAAATAAAAGAGCTGAAAACGATGTCATCCACAGTCCTTCAATCAATGTCTTGTGCAGTACAAATCTGCATGTTTGTGAAGAATACACCTTGACTTTTTTTTTTTTTTCCTTTCTTCAAACTGTTGCTTCCACTTAAAATACAAGTCCTCTATTAATAATATTGCTTGCTTTGAGGAAAAGTTGTTGTTTCAAAATTCCTTGATGTATTACACAGCTTTTCACTTCACAAGATGTGTTGTGGATTTTTTATTTTTTATAAGCCATATGGACTCTCATTCTGACGGCACCCATTCACTACAGAGAATTCATTGGTGATGAAGTGATACAGTATAACGCTAAACCTATGTTTTCTAATGAAGGAACAAACTCATCTACACTGTAATACAATCATAACATTTTAAGTTCTTTTTTTTTTTTGCTGAACTATTTCTTTAAATTATTATTGTTTAAAACCTAATTTTTTTTAACAATAAATGCTTGTATTAATGCAATGGCATGTATCTAAAGGATCCAAATGCTCTTTGAGGCCACTTAATATATTACTGAAAATGTCTCTTTTTAATTACCATTCAATTTCATCAAACATGCATTAACATAACCATTATCTAGTCTGTACTGATGTTTTAATTGAAGTGAATGACATTTGATGTAATTCTTACTTAACATCTTCCTTGCAAGATTTTTGGTTCTGAGCAATTGCTGATTTCGGTTTGCCTGCGTCTTTAAATTAGCGTCTACACTGAAAGAGCAATCGAAATGTGTTTATGCCAACGTTTTTGCACTGGCATGTAATGAGTAATTTAAATGAGAAAGTGTGGAAAAAGCTGTGATAAGTGCAGTCGGGATATTCAGCGTGGAAGTGTTATTTGAGAGGGGGAAAAGCATAAGAATGTTCGAGACCTACATTTATTTTGAATTCATATAAAAACATCACATTTATTCAAATGTGCTTCCCTTGGATCTCTGTACAAACTTCATCGTCATCGAACACCTATGTAAAATAAATAGAAATACCATGAAACGACACATCTGCGTTTCTCTTGTGTGTGTGTGTCACAAAAGGGTCATGCCTCAACAATCCTGGAACAATAAATCACACCGATATTATTTAGCAGGGGAAGTGAATTTCTTACAAAACCACATTTAAATCATTTACATAGATGTACAGAATACATTGCAGCATATCTATATATAAATATAGATCCTCTCTCCTTTTTGTTTCTGACAAGCAGGTCTCTGGCAGCCGTTTCGGTTCTGAACTTCCAGCACCATCAATATTTCTGACAGGTTTATCTTTGCCACACAGAAATTAAAAAGGCCTCCGGTCTGAAGGCCACATTGATGTTTGTTCACTTCCTAGAGCAGATTTAGTATGAGCTGAGAAAAAAAAAAAACAGGAGAACACTAGATGGACAATAGGTTCTGTGAAAGTTCATTTGCACCAGCAGATAACTTGGGGTGGGCATTAGGGAATGTTGCCATTTGCTAAGGCGATAGATAATGTTCTCTGCTCTTCTCAGAGCTGTAACGGAGTCTCTCTGAATGTCCCAAACAGTGAGGTTCTTAGTTTCCGCCTGGTCCCTTCATGCTAGAGTCTTTGAGGGACTGATGGGCAGCACCTGCGCTCAGATTACAAGCTGAAGGGTCGCAGTAACCAGGTGGTCCGGCTGAACCAGGTGGTCCAGGAACGCCCGGCTGACCTGTGGCACCAGGTGGACCCCGTTCTCCATCACGTCCATCTTGACCGTATCCTGGTTTTCCAGGTTCACCTGCAAGACGGAAACAGGTCAGTCATCTTCAAGCTCACTACGATTCCTATTAAAATCTCTCATTTAGATTGCAAAAGGCCAAAGCTTAAGGTCATTCTCATTTGCATTTCCCACGACGTGAATGAGATTTGAGCCATGGAAGTCCAATAACCAATTTCATAGTGTTTTTACATTGCATATGAATTAACGTTATGACTTTTTGCATTCTTTTTTGTACTTTTCAGTGCCTGTCCAGAAAAAAAACTAAATTCTCCTAAATACTTGCTTTAGTGCTATACTGAAGACATATACAGTAGGTTTGAAAGGGCATGAGGGTGAGTAAATACCAGAAATTGGGTAATTTACTTTTTTAGCATACCTTTTTTAAAATACCTAACTGAATTATATCAATGCGTGTTTTTACTCTATTAAAAGCTTGAAAATATAAAGCTGAGACACTGTACGGCATGGGCACATGGCACTGCTGCAGATCTGTCTGTTACAATTAGAGCACTGGGTAACGACTGCAAGAAATCCTGTTTAAACACACAGCTTCATTCGACTGACAGTAAGTGTCAGTGACACAGATACAATGACAACAGAGGGTTTCATATACCTCCAATTCATCAGACATCTGACAGCTTCATTTAACACCAATTTAGCTTTGCTTTCAAAAGTCTATTACCAGGATGGGGCTAAATATATCTCCAACATCATTTTAGAAATAAATTGAGTTGTTTCAGACTAAATTGTTTTGCAGATGATATTCCATTTATGCAATAATACTATGATTTTCTTTGACAAGAGGAAGTTGGATATAATACTGAGTCAGAACTGACCTGGTAGTCCAGGAGGTCCCGGCATGCCTTTGGGTCCCCGGCTTGTAGGTCCCCTGTTCCCTCTGTCTCCCATCTCACCTACAACACACATACATTAGATTAGTACTGTACTAGAAATGCTGACATGGCACAACTCCAGTTTATTTGTCAACTGACCCTCAGGTAAAATATTTATTTAAAGTATACCCTGAGATTTTAAGTTAACTTAACATTTGCATGTTCATCGTTATTAAAAGGTCATTAAAACTTAAACTGAAGCTAAAACTTAAAAAAAAAATCCTTTTCATGACTTAAATGTTAGCTGAAATTTAATAAAAATTACAAATTAAAATAAAATAAAAAATAACAGCTGGTTGGACATATTTTTATAATAACTTAATACACTAAAATGACAAACTAAAACAAATTAAAAAAAAATTATAATCTAATTTATGAAATAAAAAACAATTAAATTACTAAAACCTTAACTGAAATTGAAATGGAAAACCTAAAAATGAATGATACTAAAATAACACTGCTCTGATGTTGTTTAATGATCACATGCAAGTATACAAATACAAATATTTGATTAGCTTTTCATCAAGTTCTGAACTCCCATTTGGGATACCCTGTAAAGCAGTCTGAAATCCCAGGCCTATAATGACTCACCTTTCGGCCCCTTGAGACCCAAAAGTCCCGGAGGCCCTTTGAGTCCCGGGAGTCCTCTCGCACCAGCATGCCCAGGGAAGCCGCTGTCACCTGGGGGTCCGGGAGGACCCGGGGAACCGGGTCTGCCTGGCAGTCCGACCGCTCCAGACTCTGGTCTCCTCAGACTGGCTGCCAACTGGGCCAGCTGCTCTGAAATGGCAAAGACCAAATGCGCTAATGAGTGTGAGCACCCCCCTGCTATTAGCACAGTTCATTTATCCATTGGTTTTTCAGTTGCACTCACTAATTAGAGTTGTCTAACACTGCACACTAACTGTTTTGTGTTCTGTCTATTGTGTTTCTGTACTAATGTTAGGGCGCCTCCTTGAGGACGATCCATCTTCCTGTTCTGTCTTCATCACTCCTTCATTGTACACTTCACTTAAAGTTGCAATGAAACAGAGGTAGTGACATCTATTCTTCCATTAATATGATGCACATTTGTGGATTTATGAAAAAAGAACAAACGCAGCCTGGGACTTGGTTTTTTACGCATCGGTTGCTAGTTGGATTTTAGAAGGCATTGCACTGCTAAATGTGGCAGATGAACGTGAGGGTACAGGGGCGGGGTTTAAACGGATGAAATGATTGGATAAATCCTGCATGCATCGCTGGAAGATCCAGTTAGGATATTTTAATGAAACTTTACGAGATCCATTTGTGCACGGATGAACTGTTCAAAATATGATATAAAATGTGCATTTAGAATATTAGGGGAATCTTCATTTAATTAATAATTAAGCTCTTTTTAATCTCGATTTCTGAAAGTCCACGAAATGCTAAAATGTTAGAAACAGTACACAACCACTGTGCTCTTTACAGCCTCAACACTGTTTGGAAATAATGCTGTGTTGCATTTATTTCACACGGTACATTTGTAAAGCCACGATTCTGTGTTGATGACTGGATTCTTTTGTATATCACTTTGGATCAATGCTGAGTCAATTTTGGACTTTTTTTCCACACACTGTAAGTTGCTTTATATTTTGGAAGTAAAATAAGACCCTAGATTAATTTGACTTCATTATAGCTCTAATACTTTGATGTGAATAAGCAGATAATTTGACCAGCTTTCAATATTCACTAAAAGCTGTGTTGCAGAACGTTGTTAAAGCCCACTTCTTTGTCCTCATTCAGGCTTTGCATGGCGTTCTTGTACATTTTCAATTTGCTATGGGAAATTGAGCATAAAAGAAGAGCATTGCTGCCGTTTTTACAACTTCCTTTTCTATTGTGTGAAGGGATAAAAGGGCAGAGCAATTTATTCATGATGTAAAGAATCCAATCCCAGGCCCTGAGCCATTGAGCAAGAGCTAGGGTATAGTAAATTTCAACGTTCAGTCGGAAAACGTCCTGAAAATGTATGCAGCACGATGCTTGACTGAGCTTTTTTAGGGAGGGTTTGGCGGAGGAAAGCAGAGGCTGAAGGAGAAAACTCATCACTGTGAGGCAAAAGTGCAGATCAGCTGAAACCAAGATGAATTTTTCAGTGAAATGTGAATGAAAAAGTCATGAGGGAACCTGCGGCGTGCGCTCAAGAGGACTTAGAGAGAGGCAGAACTGATGGCTAACTTTTGTGAAGTGTCTCTGCTCATCAGAGTAGAATCAAAAAGAATCTTTAAAACAAAACACAAATTTTTCCTTTTATCCATCTCACTCTTGTGTTCTTCTGCCTGGAAAGTTCCAATTCTCTGATGGCACAAGCGCGGCTCTGCATGCTTGAAAGGGAAATTACGTTTATTTTTGAAATGATACAAATATTTGCTTCCAGACTCACCCTGCATGACGCGCATGCACACTTGTCTGATGTGCTGATCACTCGGTTCTTTACCCTGTTAACACAGGAGGAGTTGTTTAGAAGAAAATCACACAAATTCTAACTGTACTCTGATCATTTCATCTCATTTCAGACCACTAATTAGCTCTGCCTCAGAAAACAGAAAAAACAAACAAACTTGGAACTGGAATTAAGTGTTCTTCAATGCTGCAGTACTGTTTTTCTTGATATACCTTTCCAAATGTAATAAGCATAAGCACTCTAAGAACCTGTACCTGTAAAATCTCAATGATATAGCTACCAAAAGTTTGTAATAAAAACATATTAACACATTGAAGCTAAAAAATAGCAACATAAACAGTTCACAGTGCGTTAATTAATTTAACAAAACTTGTGATTTTAATAGTGCATTAGTAATTTCTCATATTAGCATTAACTAAGATTAATAAATGTTCTAGAAGTATTTTTCACATCTTAGTTCATGTTAACTAATTTTGTGTATTAATGAACCGTATTGAAAAGTGTTACTATTTTTTCTTTAAAACAAATAATAAAATCTGACCACAAACCTTTGAACTATAATGGACATATAAAGTGAAATCATGATCATGTGCAACAAAACAATGAAAATGACCAAGAAAAATGCCTTTAAAAGCAGATAGGACCTTGATAATGCATATTCATTTGTAAAGACAGACCAAACCTTTAATAACCGTACACAGTCTTGGCTTATGAAGTGTCATTGCTATCCCTCTGTCTTTGAAAGGTTGCTAACATACCGCTGGTCCCTGTGTGCCACGAGGTCCTGGAGCTCCTCTGTTCCCCTGCATGCCACGTGGTCCAGAACTACCAGGAGGCCCCTCGATGCCAGGCTGCCCACGGGCTCCCTCTGGTCCTCTATTACCCGGATCCCCTTGGTTACCAACCTGAATTTACACCAGAGGTGCATACAAAGATGTAATACTAGTGTCTTGACATAGTAAATCATTTTAATGCGGTGTCATGTGTGCTAAAGTGAGTCCAAAAAATCATGGATGTCTAAAATCAGAGCCGACCGCCCAGAAAAATTAATTAATATTAATGAAAGAATAATAATCCAACCACTCACTTCGCCTTTAGCTCCAGGTTGACCAGGGTCACCCTAAGTGTAGAAGCAGCCAGAGAATTAAAGTGCACTACAATATCTCGAAAATCTCACTGTACGTTAGCATACTGCGTTCATATTATTTTCAGTTATGTAGTTGTATATAGCTACTCACAACATCTCCCTTGTCTCCTGCGTTTCCCTCATCACCTTGAGCGCCCTACAATAAAACACATCACCATGAGGGAGATTAATTCATATTTATAAGTTATGTTATTGTAAAACGTCTTGAATAAATAGTTTTGCTTATGAATTGAGCCTGCGACCCAATGTGCATACTACCCACCCATTCTGCCCTTAATAGTATTTAAAATGACTAATAGTATCACATCGAATTTAGGATTGATGGTATGCACATTGAGACTCAGGCTGAGTCTTTCTAAATCTTTCTTACGTTAGTTTTTAAAGCTGCAGTGGGTACATTTTAGTGGCATCTAGTGGTTGAGATTGTGAATTGCATCCAACAGCTCGTTCCCCGCTCACCCCTCCCTTTAGAGAAGCTACGGTGGCTGATACAGGACTAAGATGTCTTAAGGTGCATTTACACCGGACGTGAATGAAGCATCAAACGCGAGTGATTAACATGTAAAGTCAATACAAAGACGCGATTAGACATCCTGTGACGTGAATTAAGCGGCGCAATTTGCGCGAATGGCATGAATCGCACGTTTGAAACGCTCAAGTTGAAAAATCTGAACTTTGGCGAAAATTCTCGCCGCATCAACCAATCAGGAGCTTGCTCTAGTAGTGACGTGAATACTAGCAAGCGGAGGCAGAATTCCATACTATGGAGGACAAAATCATCTTGGCTGTATGTGGAGGAGCTGTACGACACATCTTCGTACTTTAATAGAAACAGGAATGAAAAGGAAATAAATACTGGATTCATTAAACCAAAGTTTGCCTTTTAGATATACACAAAACAAATTTTACCTCATGTCTAACCACCACAGAGACTGAGAGCGCCTGGCCGAAGCCCCTCCCATGACGCGAATTTCCATGCGCGACTGAAGCGAGTAAACTCAAACTGTCGAATAGCGCGATTTATTCAACAAGTCGCTCCCCTACACATCTCTCTCCATGATGGTAACAGTTACACTTTTATATAAAACGGCTGCAGATGACCCACCCAAACTAAATTGAACATAAACACACATAACATCACTAATACAAAAACCCAACTGTTTTGCCTAGATTACACAAAAATAAGTAAACTCTAAAGAAATACCCATGATGCACCGGGTGCATAAGTCCGTATCCGGCTCGTAACGAGCGCGCTCTGCCCTCAAGGGAGCATTGGTTAATGGCAGTCATGTGACTGATGCGAGCCAGATCCATTAATTTAGCAAAATTGAGATTAATAGTTTTTTAATATTATTGTTGTGGAGCAAAGACAGGGCTCCATACACACATACAAATAAAAAAAAGAGGCATCCAGGAGGAAAGGGGTGGGTGCTCAATCATTATATTGCATTTCTATCAATAGATCCTGCTAAATATTAAACACTGCACCTTAAAGGTATCTTATGTATTCAGTTTAGTTCTTCTGATGATGTGAATCATGTTCTTACCTGTTCTCCCTTTGGTCCAGGTTCTCCTGATTCACCCTGTGTAATAACACATTCGAATATTTAACTGAAAGCATGTGTCTGAAGAGTTTATTAAAACAACAGTTATGCAAAAATAGCCTATACGCTCAGCATTTTGCTCTTTCTATAAATCCTACATCGACTTGAGGTGGTTTTTGAAAAAGCCTCATTGTATTTTTAAAGCTTTTAAACTATTAAACACCAATGGGAGCACAGAATAATTGCAGTGCCTTAAAGGCTAGCAAAGTAGAACACTCACTGTCTAATTGAGCAAAAACAGTGAATATAGAGGTTAGCTGTTTTTAAAGAGCTGCAGATGGCTTTTTGTAATAGTTACAGGGATGTTGATGTAGCAGAACTCCAAGTACACTTTGTTGTTTCTTAATAAATACAGAACAGGGGATGCGAAAACCTTTCGGATTTCCTGACTGCAGGTCAGGGTCAGTTCACCAGAAAAACGAAATCATGTTGAAAAGGTTACAAGGTATTTTGAAATGACAAAAATCTCTTTAAACGCAGTAGGCAGAGACATCCTCACCCTATCTCCTTTTATTCCTGGCAGGCCCGGTGGTCCAGGAAGTCCAGGCAAGCCCAAGTCACCTTTAGGACCCTGAAAAGAGAATCAATGTAAGACGGCATGCAGTCAGAGTCTGGGATTTACTGTAAAATTCTAGTTGATGTCTTTTTTATTTCTTCTTTCTCACTGCAGGTATTCCAAACAGATAGGACAGGTTCAAAAACCTTTGTCAATAAAGAGCAAAGGCTGCAGTATCCTTCAGTTCCACTGCAAAAACACTCATGCATTTTTAAAAGGTGAGCGCGGTCTGAGAAAATGCAAGATCAGGACAAAGTGGCAAATGCTGATAAATTTGGTATGTGCATGTACACCAGTGTTTCCTGCACTGCTGGAACCTGTATGCTACAAACCTATGCTTTAAATTCATTGTCCAACAAAGTCATTTCAAGGATGCGTATATACAGTGGGTACGAAAAGTATTCAGACCCCCTTAAATATTTCACTCTTTGTTATATTGCAGCCATTTGCTAAAGTTCATCACACAGCAACCCATACTGACAGAAAAACACTGAATTGTTGACATTTTTGCAGATTTATGAAAACAGAAAACATGGTGTATATAATTTTTTTGTAGTGTGACCAGAAGAAACAGTAAATGTTATTTCCATATTCTTTTTTTTGTAAACTAAATTAAAACGTAATGGAGATCTATTGAAAGCTGTGTTTTCAAACTTTGAACTGTTGATGATAAAAGACATTGTATGTTCATTGTGTATAATTAAAAAATATATAAAAGTTTATTTACAATATTCCCATAATCATTTGAAGAGTGTTTGTGTGTGTAGATAAATGTGTGCTCATGGGAATGGCAGGGGAACAGAGGGCTGTTTGAGAGACACTGCTGTGAGACATTCTTTTGGCTGTTGACTCTTTACTGTGAAAAACTGTGAGGTGAAATCCCATTCAAGACAGAGACCGCTGGCTCCAATCTCTTCCATGGGCCACAGCATGGTGTTTCCCTTCTTACCCGCAGTGTCTGCATTTCAGTACTATGACTATTTGCCTTGGCTTGACCCTCAAATTAGCATAATATAAAAGTCACGAATTCCCCTAAAAGACTATTAGTGAGGAGTTTTTTTAATTCACTGTGCACCAAACCGTCTAAATAAGTCAAAGCGATTGAGCTTAGTGGATGCTTTTTCTTTGAACACAGGGATAATAGATTAATTTAAATGTAGCGCTGCCTATGATTTGTTTTGAACTTTGGGTTTGCTGCCAGCTTATAGGAAAGAAAAATGGCAAATGAGATCTCTTTAATGTCGTCTTTAAAGTAGTTTCCTTAACACAGCGCAAAATCATTTTCTTATTCCTTATGTTTGTCTCATATTCCAGTAACTAAATATCTAAACATACAAGATGAATTGACTTGACAGGCAAAACTGAGATTTTTTTTTTTTAAGATTACATTTTTCTAAAATAATATTTCACTTTGCAGTCAAAATGAATGTGCTTAATGGATGTTATGATTTTGTGATGGAAAAGTCAAACAATACTGATTAAGAGTGATTGTTTTTACAGTGTAGACACTATAATAAGAGATATGAAACCAGAAGTTTACTGCTTATTGGATATTTCTGGACTTTCAATTTGAACTCCAACATTTCTCATTAAACTCTTTCAGGAGTAATTAATTGGTGTAGCTAGCGAATAGTTGATATAACTTGTGTCTATTTTTATTTCTTTTTAAGGAGAAACATCTGAGCCTGAGTGATGCTGAGCCTCAAAGAGAAACCTCTGAGCAACAGAGGCAACTTTAGGGACCCTCATCTCTCTACAAGCAAGGGCTTTTACTTATTCAGTAATTTGCATGATGAAAGTGAAGTATGAAGATGCTTGCTTTGATACCACAACCATATCATTATACACACATTATGCACTTACTCTGGCTCCTGGTTTTCCCATTGGCCCAGGTGGCCCCTGCTCTCCTCGGTCTCCCTAAACAGAAGGATACTATCATCATTTGGGAAATATGCCTTGGTGAGTAAATACAGACACATCTAGTCTGTCCATTAACCATTAGTCTTCCAGCTTTGTGTACTCACAGGTTGTCCAATAGGCCCGATGGATCCGACTTCTCCTTGTTCTCCACGCTCACCCTGAACAGAGACATTTAGTGTCAGATAATCTGTTCTCGCACATGATACCAAAACCATTGGATGGTTTACCTACCGGTTTCCCAGCAGATCCCATAGTACCGATGAGGCCCGGCTGTCCTGCATTACCCTGCAATTGGAGCAAGTACAGGCAGAGGATGGTGCATGAGATAGTAGCTTAAAATGGCATCAAATTGAAAGTTGCAAAAATACTAAGCCGATGCTACTATTTTGGGCCACGGAAACAAAAGATGCTAAAAGAGCCATAGTGTCACACATTTCAGGAAAAAAACAGCAACTAGGGATGCACAACGCATTGCTATTAAATCAGTTATTGGCTGATAATAAAGATTTTTTTATTATTTTGGATTAGCTGATATTGGATTTTTTTCCACTCTCATTTATAATATATTATCTTAATATTTGCATTTTTAATTAGACTTATGTCTAAATGTTTCATTTTAAAATAACATTTAAATGTAATCATTTCAAAATGAATATATACTATATTTTATAACTTTGTGATACCAAAATCCATGTGTAGCACTTCAAATGGTTGATTTTACTGTTTTTTTTAATGTATTTTTAATGTGGATTTTAATATCAGCCATTTTTCAGTCATCAGCCATAATTTTAAAATGATTATCAGAGTATCTTTAACAGTTTGAATGTTTAGACTGAAAAAATGCTAAAACCAACCTACAAATGGCTTTTTCTTTTTTAAACCAGGGGTTCTGAGACGCATGGAAAATTATTTTTGCTTCATTGTCCTGTTAAAAATGTAGTCAGTTCAGGGTGTTAAAAAATGTGATGACTTTGCACCGAGCACAGATAAATTTAGCAACATTTCTCACCTTCTCTCCACCTCCACCTTTTGGTCCTGGGCTTCCTGGTAAACCCTGCAGGCATGAAATAAAAGTCACTAAATATTGAAATGCAGTTGTCAAGGCTACAACTCCTGAAGGAGGTAAAATGCCTTCTCTGTTTTCTGTTAGATCAAAGTCGATCCGAGGGGTGCATCAGTCTTGAATTTAACGACCTGACATCATGCTGGATCAAGTCAGAAGTATTTTATAATCTGCCATGAAATGGAGCGCGAATGTGAAAACGAAATAAATTATTGACTTTTTTATCTGCTTAATAGCATTAAAGGAGACAGATTGAACATGAGATTGTAACAAAAAGGCCAGAATTCGACTATGTATGTTTGACAAGGATGAAATTAAAGTGATTCATTCTGCATCCTGTAGAAAGGAGGAGAAACAGTGCATACACGACCACTTAAAGTTTTTGAAAGAAGTCACTGAAGCCAGTTTATTCAATCAAAACTACAGAACAACAGTAATGACCTCAAACCGCTGAACATACTGTATTTGAACTTCGTTATTCATTTATTGAATGCATTTCTTTATTTCTACATTTAGACTTACAGGGAGCCCTTGAAGGCCAACCTCCCCAGGGCTTCCAGGCTTTCCGCCAGCACCCTATAATAAGTAAAAAAAAAAATACATTGCCATTATTACCACTGTCACACTTTTTCCATGACCATGTTTGAATGCCAAAAGCCAGATTTTGCTGTACCTTGGCACCTGGCATGCCAGGGATTCCCTCACGTCCGTCCACACCTGGCAAACCCTGGAGAAAGACACAGATCGGTGCTTTTTGGATGCATACAAGCATGTCTTCAAGTAAGTCATTTTATCTACACTGACAAAAAGTGCCATACTGCCATATTTTTCATGTTGTTATCATCTTATCAACTGACACCACCACTGTACCGTGGTACCAGCAGCATTTGTCTGCATTGTCATTAAAGGAAGTAAAAGTTATTTATATGGTAAACCACATACACCGTCTCCCTTCGGCCCTGGAAGACCAGTGTTGCCTCTTGGCCCTTGAGGTCCCTGCAGAAAGAGATCATTTCATTAAATCAGATTTACTCAAATCTTTACATATTACCCTTAGTATGACATGATATAGGCTAGTCAAATAGGGCATGTTCCTGGACCAACCTTGTTTGAATGTTATTTCAGGACTAACAAGGATATTAAATCTGGATCATGTCCTGCTTGGCAAAATCCCATTTACGATGGGCCACTTCTCAAAGGCTACTTAAATAACAAAAACCGCTTAAACTTCTACTGTGTGCAATTTTTGTTGTAATAGTTGTACACATACCTGTTCTCCTTTAGGCCCAGTTTCTCCCATTACTCCTCTTTGGCCTCGATCCCCCTAGATAAAAAGAAGCACACACTTCAGATATCTGCTAATATTGATTTGTTTATGTACACCCAAGGCTCAAGACATCAACTTCAAGTTATGCCTACTGCTGAAGCAGACGGTCTTCAAAGCCTTCAAAGTGAATAAGAGGCAGAACTTTCCTGTTTTCATGATTGTTTACAGCTTTAGATTAGATTAGTTTCTTTTTGAACTTACCATGGCTCCTGCAACACCCTGAGGTCCAGGGTCCCCATCAACACCTCGAGGCCCCTGTAAAAAATAACTACTACATATTACTTTTTTTCAGATTTTTTTATTTTCTGTGTTTTGTATTACATTTCTTTCTTTGTTATCATCTTTTTTATGTCTGTTGCTGTGCTCCTTTTTGTATTAAAGGGGTAGTTTGCCCAAAAAATTGTCATCATGAGTTTCTTTTCTATGCTGAACATTAAAGAAGATGTTTTGAAGAATGCTAGTAATAAAACAGTTGATGATCCCCACTGAGGTCCATAGTATTTCTTTCCTTACTATGGAAGTCAGTGGGAACTCAATTTGGTTCTTTAAAATATCTTTTATGTTTAACATAAAGAAACTTATGCAATTTTGGAACAGCATGAGGACAAGTAAATGACCAAATTTTGAGTCTCCAAATAGTGAACCCATAAAATATAAATCAGATTATGACTTTTAGTTTATATAAATGCATTTACAATGTAGTCTTCCCCATCCATTAAAAATTAACAGAAATATTGATTTCTCATCTTGTATGCAGAGTGCATACAAATATTTATGCAATCAATGGCGCTCTAGAATGAGAATGTCCCTCCCCTTTTATGTTGTGATGTAAACTAAAGACAAATGGTTATTTTAAAAAGAACAGGCAAAATATTATTTACCTTAACTGCTTATTTAATCAACATCTTACCGTCTCTCCTTTGGAGCCAATCATACCGGTGGAACCTCGAATTCCCTGCGGTCCCTGACAGCACATAATTGGAACAAGGCTTTAAGACCAGATCAAGACATCGCTGCTGGATCGGTTTAGTAATAAACAGGAAATGCACGTACAGTTGGGCCTTGAGCTCCGACCTCTCCAGATCCCCCCTGATCTCCCTCCTCTCCCTACAAAGAGAAAGAGAGCTATTTAAGACACTGAAATCCAAAATATCCTCAAAATACACAATGACTAGATAGACAGACAGACAGACAGACAGACAGACAGTAATTAAATTAAATTTAAACACTTTAATCCCTTATTATTCTTCCTGCATCAAAGAGAGTTTATTTCTTATACAGAACTTTGATAGACAGCATTTAAATACATCCTGCACGTTAATTCAGCCCGCGCATCAGCCCTTAATTAGAAATAAACCTATAATAATCTCTATTATAAACCTATTATAATCTCAAAAATGTCACAGTTGGAGATAAAATGTCTCCAAATGCAACACAAGGTTTTTTCATTACAGCAGACCAATTGCTTAACTCATATTCAGATTCACTCTGGAGAACCGACACATGTTGACCTCAAAAACACACACATTCACACAAAACCCAGATTCTTCTGGTTCCTCCCTTGTGACATGTTCTTAAAAAAATGTCTTACCTTGTGTCCTTGTTTCCCAGGCTCTCCAGATTCTCCTTTCACCCCTTTATGACCCTAACAGTGGACAGGAGGACAGTTTATAAAATACATTATTTCAAATACATATTCAAAAGCATAGGCATTTATTTTATTTTTATAAAATAATAACCGTAATAATTATTTTATATGTATTTATAAAATTTCTGTTATATTTTAGAATTTGTTTTAATTACTTAGAAATTTATATCTATTGCATATTGATTTATATTAATTCCCTCTGAATTACTACAGGTATCTACAGGAAAATATACCTTCATTCCAGGCAAGCCAGGATGACCAGGAGAACCAGGTGGGCATGCGTTAGGACACTTAATATCAGAAAAACAATACAGAGTTTATCACAACATATTTTAATGTGGATGTTGAAAACAATATGGCTTTCATATGGTTTGTAAAATTTCCTCTTACCAGTTCCGTGGTTCCACCCAGCATCCCTGCGGCACCCTTTCAACAGACAGAACAGATACTTCAGAACAGATTTCACTTATTTTGAAGGAATTAAAGGGCAATTAGTTGATTAAGGAAGCAATTGCGCCACCCTGTTGTTTCATAATTATAACTGCTGCTCTACATGATGTTCCTAATTAGTCTGTGTATACTGATGTCTCAGTCGCACACTCTAAGTTGAAAATGTACAGTTTTTACCTTATCTCATCTAACTTACAATTCTATACCTTATTATCTAACATAATCATTATTTCTATCATGATCTGCCTTTTTAAAATGACTTCTGTTGGTGTAAGAATGAAGTCATGATTCAAATATTTTTCTCCCAGGATTAAACGGATGAAAGGTTATTGCTCTTCATCACAGCAATACTCACACGGGGGCCTGTTGGTCCACGGGGCCCCTGTGGCCCTCTCACACCCATGGCTCCCTGTTATAGAGAAAGAAATAGATGTATGAATACTTTTTTTACTGTAAGCATTTTTTTTTGTCATTTTTGACTAAAATTTGTCAAAATTATACTGAACTATTGAAGCAGCTCATCATAAATGTGTACTTTTATTTATTTATTTTTTCATAATTTGTTTATGTATTTGATTATTATTTTTAAAAAGTTTATTTCTTTATGTATATATCTATTTTAATTAAAAATTTAAATCACTCTATTTGAGTGAACACACTTGATTTGTACTTCACCTAGAAACAAGTATAACAAGAAAAGGCAGGACTACTTGTTGCTGCTGTTTACATTATTGACAAACAACAAGGAAAAACCTAGAGACCAATCAGAAGAGTCACTCACAGGGGGTCCCAATTTTCCCTGCTCACCCGGAAGTCCTCCTGGTCCTGGTGGTCCCTGTATAAACAAATATCAAATTGAAACCTTTGTTTCCACCACCCAAAGAAAACCCAACTCCACACACTGCTGAACACATGAAATCAAAAGCCACTTACAATTGGTCCATCGGGTCCAACACCCTAAAAAGACAGAAAGGGGGTTTTCTAATTATATATACTGTACATTGTTTTCCCATTTCTGAGTTATGTTTATGCAAAAGCACTTTATATTTACTGAATATGATAATCTAATCTCATACAAAAGAGTAGATTTCTTTTGCATTACTGTATTTATAAGATGCAGTAAGTTGGGTACAAATCAGCTTTAAGACAGTTTACAACTCCTTATCTGTTTTTATTAAATACACAGTCTTCAAAGACGTCGAAAGATGGCAAGATTAGGCTTACCGCCCCTCCTCTGGGTCCAGGTTTGCCAGGTTCTCCCTATGTAAATCACACAAATTCACTTTTTAGACTTATACATAATTGAATTATACATGTATTTAATGTTATATGTATAAAAGTTATATTTGACACTTATATTGGACACTTAATGCACTCAACTATCATATCTTTAATTACATACTGGAGGGGAAGGAGCTATCAGACTCCGTGTTGGATGACAAAATAACCTTATACAATTCATATACTAAACAGTCGAGTACAAAGTGCATAGAATAATGTACTGTATATTGCATAATTTGGCACACAAAAAAAATCACATTTTTGCACAAGGCAGAGTGAGGTGTTATGTTTGAGTATCGTTGAGTGAGTGAATCTGACTTGGCTGCACAGATCAATGAGCACACAGACAGGATTAGAAACTAGTGGTCATGTGAAAAGACTTATAATTCCCTCTGCTAGGCCAGTCAGTAGTACACTGATTTGAGACTGGGTCCCTACTGAAGCAGAAAACTGAGAAGCTCATTAGTCGCTCACCTTTTGTCCTGGGGGGCCGCCGGGGCCTGGTTCTCCTATGGGGCCAGTCAATCCCTGGAGAACACAGAGGGGAAATGTTACATTATTACCCCTTACAACAGCAATCGACGACAGACTTTAAATAAAAAGGTTGTTTTAGGGGACGGTTTGCTGCATGAATCTTTGTTTAGTCACAGTTTTGCACATAAACCAACCAATGACTAATTAATTAGCCATAGAACTTCTGTAATTCAACACCTCTCAAACCAGAGTGGATATTTTTCTGACCCCTACTTCCATTTTCTCAGGGAATCCACTTTAATTAAGTCCAGGCTTCGGGTGTCTGTGTTTAAACAAAAACCCTGTTGTCTCCTGGACAGACCTTTTTCCTGTGGTCTTTGCTTTGGTCCGGCTTGAGAAATTCCCTGCATTTTTGACCCGTCTAAGAGTGCCGCCCACTATTGACTGAACTCTGCAAAACTGAGGTTTGCTTCTCCCAAAGAAGTCTGCCAATTTTAACATGTCATGAAGAGAATCCAAAAGATGTTTTTTTATGTGTTTCCTTACATCAGCTCCAGGTAATCCAGGAAGTCCAGCAGAACCAGGTTTTCCAAGGTCTCCATCAGGACCCTTTGGGTTCAAATGATACAAAAATGTCTTAAATGCAGCAAATTATAATATTAATGCATGACATAAAAACACTGATATTTACAGCCGAACCATCTTCACCGGTGTGACCTCTCTCACCCTGCAAAACAACCCCAGAAAACATATTTGAAGTCTTTTATTATGCATAATATGCCTTATATTTTCAATTATATTCACATTTTTTAAATTCAACTCACATCAATACCATCTATTCCAGGCACACCGGGAGGACCAGGAGGGCCACCTCCAGTCCTCTGTTCAAAAATAGTAATTAAACAATGCTGTCATATTCCTACAGTGAGGTCACATGTTTTAGATTCATTAATACAAAATTCATACAATATAAAAACCTAAAATAATCCATTTTAAGCTTAAAGCTAAAAAGCTTTAGAAAACAGTTCAAACACCTGCCGTGCAACAGGTGTGCATTTGCATCTTACAACGTATGGATTGTACAGATGCTAAACTGCAGTGCAGCTATATCCTACAGTATCTGTGATTCTATTTAAGAATGCAAATAGTCTTGCATATGCTGAAAATACAAGCGCTCACCTGAAACTCTGCCTCGGATATCTAAAGAAAAAGAACAAAGAATGGTTGCATTTACCTGTGCCGTGCAAATGATGGTTATCTCCAACAAAATCAGTAAAAAGGGCCCGCGCACTCCTGCAGCGCGAGCCATAATTTCCCCAAAGACACAAAAGCCCCTATTTTCTGGGATCTTGTGTTGACGGACCCCCCGACCAAGAAACCGAACTAAATCCCCTTTCAACTATCTGAACTCAAGGGAGACCATAACCACAGAGTGCTCATACATATGCTTTGTTCTGAGTCTGTGATTGGAGGACAGCAGCACAGTGTGAGGAGGAGTCCGGCAGACATTCGAATAGACAGCGGGAAATTTTACTCGACGGTGACATTTGACCTCTGTTAACAAACACTAATTGGTCTTTGGGAGACAGAGTGGGAATGCTGGAAAAGAGTAGAGCTGTACTATTACATTCCAGTTTCTAAAGTTTGGGTTCTTTAGTTTCTTAGATTAGAATTATGATGTAAGACATGTCTCACCTCTCTCCTTGCAGGAAGGTCGCCACATGTGTCTCTCTGCGGGATGTTTAAGTCGCAGTGGATCAGCATTGACTGCAGCTCAAACTGAAACAAAAGACAAACAACCATCAAAAAGCATCATGATAATGTGAGCCTGCGGGGTGTACTGAATTGTTTATCCTTGGCTTATTATGTTCAAAAATGTGCAATGTTCAAAAAGAGATTGATTCGTTTTTTGTTAAAAAAAAGAGATTTTTATGCTGCTCTTTTAGTTGAAAATTATTTTTGCAGAACAATGAATTTAAATGAGTTTTCTTGTTGATGGTAGAGGTAGATTAAGCTCATAATATGTGCATATATCATTCGGTGACACTTAATTTAAAAGTTACACAAAAGTTACTGAGATCATTACTTTAGGGAAGAGGCAAACCTCATGCCTGTCAATATAAAGATATATGCTGGGATTTGGAACTGCCGTGGGGTCAGAAAGTTTTCCTTTTTGAAAGGAATTAATACTTTCACACAGCAAGGAAGAATTCAATTGATCAGAGGTGGCAGTGAAAACATTTATAACGTTACAAAAGGTTTCTGTTTCACAAATAAACGCTGTTCTCTTCAACGTTGTGTTCATCGAAGAATCTCGAAAAAAAATTAATCCTGGTTTCCACAAAAATATTTAGCTGCAAAGCTGTTTTGCAACACTGATGATAAGAAGAGATGTAAATTAGAATGATTTCCGAACGATCATATGTCATTGAGGACTGGTGCAAAGCCTGCTGAAAATTCTGCTTTGCCAACATAGGAATAAATTACAATTTAAAATGTATTAACATTGAAAGCAGTTATTTTAAATTGTACTAATATTTTTTACAATAATATTGTTTACTGTAATAAAATAAATGCAGCCTTGGTGGAAATCTTTCTTCTTTCAAATACACTTTCAGGAATCAAATGTTTGAATGGCAGTGTTTAATGTTAAATATAATAAAAACATTGTGGACATTTGTTTTAATGTACCGGTTACCCACAGACTTGTAAATTACAGCCTATGAAGTTTAACTACATAAATTGTATAAATGTATATTTATACAAAAACTGACCTTGATTATATGACATAACGGATCTAATTAGGCTAAAAGAAGTAGTACAGATATTTTGCTTGCATCTAACTCAAATTTTATTACTGCAAGCATTGTTGTGAGGAAAAAACCTTTTAAACAGGCCATGTGTCCGACTAGAACCTCACTGCTAGAATTCCCACATATCTGCTGAAATGTATCTGGAAAAATCCAAATCCATTTAAAGAGACAGTCTGCTCTGAGCCTTTAAACAGCCAAACTCATATCTCATAATGATGCCAGTGTTTAAATGTCTGCTTAAACACCTTTTATCAATAGCTTTTATGTAGCCATTTATAATGTATAATTCAGTTTTTTGATGTTTGTGATTTCTTTTTTCTTTGTACTTTGTACATTGTACTTTGTATACACCGGTAGTTGTGTGAAAGAAAGAAAGAAAGAAAGAAAGAAAGAAAGAAAGAAAGAAAGAAAGAAAGACAGAAAGACAGAAAGAAAGACAGAAAGAAAGAGAAAATGACACAAAAACATTGTGACCTTGGGAAGAAAATGTGCATATGCGCTGATAACATATTGATGGACATATTATATATTTTTAAGGAACATAAATATCCGAGTACTAGAACAGTAATGTTAGACCTTACGGAAACACATAAATAGAGTTGAATAGAATTTTACCAGCACAGCTATTGCTGAATTATCCTTCAGTTTTCCAATATGCGTGAATCCATCTAGGTTTACTTGTCCTCTGGGTGCCAGCTGCTGTGAATCTGTTGCCCTGCAGTCTGTTATCAGGCTCACAGAACCTTTTTTGACAAGCAATAAAATCTTGTGCCACTGAGAATTGAAGAGAAGTGTTTGGTAAGGGAATAAAGCCGTCATCTGTCTGTTCTCTTGGGTTCTGTAGGAGAACTCCACAGACAGGGCCTCCCCGTTGAGTCTGACTGCAAGCTGTTCGTTTCCATTCAGATCTTCCATTTGCCACAAATTCCAGCTCTTACTCTGTGTGTTTCCACTCATTCGATAGGTTGCAGAAAATGCAAATTCCTCAGGCAGCCCCATGGGAAACGCCGATCTGATTGAAAGAACATTACCAAGACTCAATTAGACCAGATTACGAATAGAAATGATATATGGACTTATCCGATTAAAACTGATTAATATTTACAATATTTAAATGACATGGAAATATACCACACTGAACATTATTAGAATGGTTATGATCTACAAAAAAAAAACATTGCAGTGATCTGTTGGAACTATAATGGTATTAGATGGTAATACCATCCCATGCCACTGAATAATTATTGTAATCATGAACCATAGTATTTTTATCTCAGTTCTCAAAAAATGCAAAAATACTGCTGCAATGTTCAATTATGCAATGTTTTTGTATTGTTCATTATCAATGAATTTATAATATATTAATAATAATGATGATGCCAGTAATTTAGTTTTCTAGTTCAGCACCATGGACAGAGGAAGTTCCATCAATGACCAGTAGATGTCGCCACATGCCAACAGTACAAGTCATTATCAAGCGTTTCCTGGGTAACCGGGTGAGAGATTTTCTGATAAGAGGGTATTTGCAAACACCATGTCTGTATCACTGGTCAAAGCAAATAATACAGTGGCTCTCAATCAGAGAGGCCCCACTAGGGGGCCTCAGCACACTTCCAAGGCAGCTACAAGATGACTTCAAATGTTTTAAAGTATGAACTGGAATCATGTTACTTCATCAAATTTTTTACAGAAACAACAGTCAGGTTTAAGCTCCAGGGTTCTTATGATGTTGGAAAACCTGGAAATAATGCCCGTTTCACACTGCAAGGATAATTTTTATATTTTGGTGTGTAGAACAGGAAAAGTAATGGAAATGAATGACATGACAATGACACGTTATTTTTTATATTGAACATATTTTTCTCCGTTTATATAAATGGAGTCAAACTCTAATATATATATATATATATATATATTTATTTAAATACAACAATGTAATCACAGACTAGAAAAGTCATGTAAAGTCATTGGTCATAAAAAAATTGTCAACCGTGCAGGACAATTATTTATGGGAATTATGAAATGTTACTATTTAAATTACTTTAAATGTTTTATATAATTATTATTACTGTACTTCCATTCCAATGAGGAGCCTTAAAACTAAACTGAACTAAACCATCAGTTTGGTGAGTCTAATAAGCTGTCATAAAAAGACTCTGACATGAACACAGCAAAGGACTAAAAGTTTTTTTTTCCATTTCTATTTAATATTCCATGTCTACCACAACAATTCTATTTCTCAAATTTAATTAGCAAGGCAGGTGTTCAAAGAGTGCTGATATAATGTCTATATGAGTAAGTCCTTGAATCATTTGCTTATCAATTTGACAACACTTATTAATTCAGGAAAGCACTTGTGATGTTCAGAGACACTCGTATTGACTTTGATTGTAGCTTAACTGGCAATATTGTATATAAATGTGTATTAAACTATTGTGAGAAACTAAATCACACTCACAGTCACACTTGAAGCCAAGTTCCAAGTCATTGAATGAATCAAATCTTTTGCAATATTTACTTGGCTCTTTTTACAAAAAATATATATTCTTGGAAGCAGAGTCCAAATATACTTCTATCCAAAATGAATATGTCATGCAAACATTACTGTTCCCACATAAAAAGCAGTTTAACATCTCCATAACCGGTCATAATTCGGGTAGAAGAGCTTCTAGCTTCCTTTTTGGGATATCTCACTGTTCTCGAGCCTAAGTTTTAGTTTCTCCTCCTGGTGAAGTGTCTCTGTCAGAGGTGTTTACCTGGTGTTTATCCTAAAGTTAAACTCGGGGCCGATCCTATATGCGATATGCTGAGATGTCGTTCCAGGAACCTTCTTCACCGTCCCTCTCCTGGCCAACTCGGCAATGTTAAACTGAGTCATTATGTAAAATCCTACGGGATATTAGAGAGACTCGAGTTAAAAAAACAACACAGTCTAAATGTATGTACTGTTTTTTAAATGTTTACCTGGAAATAAGTGATTCCCATCTTTAGTTAGAGGACACAGAGTTCGGTCCGTCTGCAGGTGACTCATACTGGAAAATGGCAAGACTATGAAAAAATTGCAATACCGTTAAACATAAAATGAAACCTTTTTGTGCACCGTTTATTGCTCTGCTCAGTCTTTCCTTTTGTTTCTTTACTCCCCCTCCCTGTGTTTGTGTGTTTGATGAACACACATTGCTTGCGGGAGATCTGTGTTGACTGGGTGAACACAATCACACAGTGTTTGAAAAGCTGTGCCACTTTGTCTCCTTTGAGTTCTAGCATTTTATTGTTTTTAAGTCTGGTTTAAATCTTAATGCTCAGGATTCTTATTCTATACCAAACCAGAAACTCACCAAAAGCACTCATAGTTCTAAATCGTTGATATCGAAGGTACTTACTATGTGCATGAAGACCAGTGCAGAAGCATCGTTTGATCACATTGCACAAAAGGTAGAGACAAACTTCCCTGGAAGTAAATGAATTGTTTGTGATCGAGCAACACATTTTTATTTTTTTTTGCATGCGTCAAATATATACATTTTATGTAAATAAATTAATATGTGCATTTAGGTATGCAAATATAAGTTATCAAATGTACCTCTTGAAGTATGCAATACAATAAAAAAATGAAGAAGCATGTTATGCATTACCTCCAGATCATTTTCCCTGTTGTCCACAGATGTTAGTCTCACACAGGAGGCATCTGATCTGAGGAGTCCACCCAGATGTCACCAAATCAACTACTGCAACTGTCCAGTGAGGTGAGGAACAGCTGACAACCCCAAACATGATGCTGCTGCTCATTAGTCCTGGAGGAGGGAACTGGTCCTTTAGTTCCTTTAATGATAAACAAAGAGAACTTGGACTTTTAGAATTATTGATGAACATCTAAAGGTTGGAACCAGCTTTTATTTACATTTTAATTGTGAAAATCTAGTTGGGGGGGAAAAAACACTTTTTTATTACTATTTTAATAGAACCTCGTGCAGTACATAATGGCCTTACGAGTAAATAATTTCTCGTGAATCAGAAGCGTCAGAAAAAATCATGTTTTTAATAATTTACATTCATTTGCTTTAAAACACAGCCGTTTCCTTGGTAGCATCCAGGGTGAATACAATGTCACAGATGTCTCAGATGAGTATAGAAAATTTCCATGTTGGTCTAGTTTCACTGATCGCCAGCAGAGGAACACAAATGTATAAGATGCCATACCTGACTGGCTGTTTGTGATATAGATCTCGTCCAGTGACTTTTGTGTTTTCATCCAGTTAGAGACGCTACGTTGCAATGATAATAAATACTTTAAATAATATGTATAATTGATGACTTGCAAAATAAGAGATCTGTGCAATAATTTATGACCACAAAATTAAATATTAATTTTGCACTGGGATCCCTATTTTGCTCTGGCATCCAAAGAACATCCTTTACAGAATACATAACTGAAAGTTTGCCCAGGGGTGTTGCTGGTAATTTCCACCGCAGACGTAAGCAACACACAATTCAACAGGATCTGCTCCGTCTCAGCAATTCTAATTAAACCTGACTCTGTCATATACTTATAAAAAAAAGTTCTTATTGCTTTAACCAGAAAGAGAGAGAGAGAGAGTCATATGGCAGCACATATGGTGTACCCACAGGCTTCTTCAAGAACTTGTGACTTTTTTGGGGCAGTTTTTTTATGCTTCATGACATTTGCTTCCGTTTATGTGGGAGAGCAGATCCTCTGCTAGGCAACAAAATGTGCATGTATATAGAAACTTTGTAAGAACACAGCAGCTAGTACAGGTTATCTTACTCCTAATGGTGGTCTTTTTAACCAGCTGCTAATTTAGGTTATACTAGTATGTTTAATCATGTGTGAATGTGATATTTACATTGCTATCAGCTTTGTGATGAGTTAGCTGTGCACAATGGTAAATTAAAACCAGATAAACCAGTTACTGATAAGTCATTTAAATACCACTGCAGAGGAACTGCTGTAAAACATTATCCCTAAGTCTTAAAGTAATGCAATAATGATTACTGTTGTTTGTGTGCGTGTGTCCTGTCAGTGGGTTAAAAATGTAATAGAAAAAAGACTTTCAGGTCTTCAGTCAATCAATTAATCAAAAAACAGCCAGTGATTTTACTTGATTTTATTGGTTTTGTTTAGTAAATATAGCATAATAGATTCTAATATAATATTTCTCTATAATTTCTGACTTAGCTTCTTCTTCAGCATCTTCAGAAGATTAAAATATCTTAAGTGAACCATTATAAGAAGAAAGGGAGTGAATAACGTTTTCAATAAATAATAAGGGCAGGAATCATACTCTAACGCCTTCGATAGGAACCGGTGTTGTACCGGCTTGAGTGAGCGCCTCCCTGAAACTCACTCTCACAACACACAAAACACAAGTTTGGACAATATTTACGATCACCGCTGACCGTATGGAGATGCGATCCGTTTTCCCCATCCAGTCTGACCGATCTGTTGTTTTAAGTCTGCTGTGAAGACGGAGCCATTAGCGAGTTTCAGCGGCATGCCGAGGAAATAAGCAGACGGGTGATCGGAGCGTCGAGGGCTGGATCACTCTGAAATTCAACCCGCGGATTGAGGCCTAATTTCCCGAAGCGGATACATGTACGTGGCTTTAAATTACATACCAGCTAAATATGTGGTAAACTATAACTGTTTGTTGCTTTTCAGATCGTAGTTTTGATAACGCATCTGCTAACCTACGCAAATAGTGTTATGTTTGTGAAGGCTGGTAATTTGACAAGCAAAATAGGCTAACGCTAGAGCTAACGTTACCTGCCTTTCAGGACGCAAATTCACACGACATTAGTTAAAACAACAGCCGTGTTCAAATCACGATTTAATGGATGTGCCAATGCAATTCACAATACAATAAAACGGGTAGTAACGTTTAGTTGCATTATCAAATTTGAGAAACTTTATTAAATTGTTATTAGTTAGGCTTATGTGTTTTATAATGTATGTTTAACGTTATATGCCTTTACATAGGGTTGTGTTTGTCAGTTGACATGAGGAGAGAAGATATTAAACCGAGTCAGGACGGGTGAGTCATTTACACTAATAATGTTCTCAAATAACCGAATATGTAATGTTTGTATATTCTGTGTATACATCTTTGTGAAAAGAAAACGCTAGAGTACGAGTGAAATAACGTTCCCTCTTCATTCAGTGCAACACACACACACACATATGTATATACAGTATATGTGTGTATAAAAAACAAACAGGACATATTATAGTATGAGGGGGAACAAATAAAGCCTTTATTAAACTTTCATTGTTTTGATTGAATTTGATTGATTTAATCGATCTATAGAATAAATGAAGCCAATTGCTTTGAAGACCAAAAAGGTACAGTACAGTAGAGTGCACATAAGTTATTTCTATGAATTGTAATCTTAACAACTGGACAGATGAGTACACTATTTAGGACTCTTGGATTATACAGAAACAGAAGCTCAGCTGCATGGTAGTTCTCGAAAAATGTGTTATTGCTAAAAACTGTTTCTCTGTGAAGGAAACAAATGATTACTTCAGAACTTTACTCGTGTGTCATTGAATCTGAAAGAGAGTGAGCAGTAGACAAACAACTCACAGGACGTTTAAGGATATGAGCATATGCCATGCAGTAAGGCAACGCTGATATCATAACTTCACAGAGGAAGGAAAGTGGCTGCCCTTACGCAAATAAGGCCTGTTTTCTGTTGTTGTTATCTGTGCAAGCGGTGCTGAGACCGTGGGACGGGGCTCTAGTGCTCTTATCACTAGCTTAACACATGTTTGAAGGAAAATCTTATTGTGGGTGATCTGATTTGACTTTGTGGTTTGCATGTGATTTATTTAAGGTAGCTAATCTGTATTAATGAAAGCTAAAACCCCTGATAATGCCACACGAAAGCGCAAGAAATCTTCCAGAGACACCCGCGGGGGCGGTCATTAGTGGAGGTATTTGCATCGAAGCGTCTGAAGTGCGCTGGACTTGTCAGGATCTTGCATCACACCTCAGTACTGTAACTGTCACTTGCAAATAAGGGTGAATCATCCTGAATGCCTGTGGGGTGTGTGAAAGCATTCTGTGGTAATTCAAAACAAGCACAGGCGGTGCTTAAAGATATTATGGTGAAGAGCATTGAGAATACACTGTAGGAATGCCATGGCTATATTTGTGAGGTTTAAATGTCAAGAGGTAGTTAGACCCGTCTCATGAACTTGGGTCAGAGTTTCTTCACAGTGAAGTGAAAGTGCATGAGGTTTCTTTAGTTTTTTTGATCTGTTCTCTTGTAATATTTGTGCATTTTTGAAACTGTTCAGTTTTCTATCATGAATTTGTGTTATGGAAAAACTAGAACATTTTATTACACAAGTGTATTTAGTATATGAAAGAATTTTTAAGAAAAACAAATGAATTGCAGTGTTATTTCACAATATTGCTGGCTTTACTGATCAAGTGGATACAGCGTGTCACTTAGTGACCCAAAACCTTTAAACATGCATGTATATTTTGATTTGTTTCTCATACAAAGCTAGAAAGGTTAGTATATAATTCTGATTCAGATTTTTTTTTAAACGTGATGATTACTGACCTGCTGACATGCATCTGCTTTGTTTGCACGTGTTTGTGTATATTTTCTTTAAACAGATTCACTCATTTTACATGAATGCGTTTTAGTGTAGAAATGTTCCTGCTTCTTCTCTGGTTCTTCCACATGTTATGACACAACTGTTAAATCCTTTTATCTGCTCTTTCCCAGTTTTGCTGCCGATCGTTTGAGACAGGCCCTCCTTCAGCCCTAAAGCCAGCATGACGGAGGTCCAGGCCACAGTGGAGTTCTCTGTGGAGCTCCACAAGTTCTATAATGTGGATCTCTTCCAAAGAGGGTAAGAACATGTTCTAATACCCTTCTGTTCCATTAAAGATCTTATCCTGAAGAACGTGTCATTCCAGGTCGGGTTGCGCACACAGATATAAAATGTTTGGTTAGAAGCCATGACTAAAACAAAGTGAATAAGCAATGAACTGCATTTGAAAACATTTTAATAGTGTGGAAATGTTTTATCGAGCTTTTGAAAATTTCCAAGATTGTCTAGTTCGTGTAGACACATGGTGGCATGTGTTTGTAGTAAGATGCGTTTAGAAGGAAGTTAATAGTAAATGATGTTAATAAAAGGGTATAAATGTGTTTCACATCCCTTGTGTATATCACTTTTTTGGTCTTAGAGTTTCTCCTAATGCTGAGCCTACTTGGTAAACCCTGTTTGTTCTCGATGTCTTAAATAAAGCTGTTTTGTTGACTGTAAAATACAGTACAGAAACCTGCCTGCAGCTCTCGTCTTCATTTAGGCACTCCTTATGAGATCATCTTCACTGATATTAATAACATGCAGTGCTCTCTTACAGTTTGTACAGTCTCGCTGTCGTTCCTGCCATTGCTTGCCGGCACGAGTCTCAGCTTCTTCATCTACATGTGCTTTTCTAAGAATTCATAATTTAGGACTTCTCTCGTCTATTTTTGTTCAGGCATGTCTACTTTCTACGGTTGTGTTTAATGTTGCTCAGTTCTGAGCAGCTGGGAGTTTTGTGTGCTGAAAAAATCTGTATACTGGTATCTCAGCCACCCCTGCAAATTAATAGCAAACTTCTTTTTAAAAGGATAGTTCACCCAAAAATAAAAATTCTGTCGTTAATTACTCATACTCATGTCGTAGATATGGCTTTGGATGCGGGTAGTTCAGCTCATGTGCAATGTTCGGTTCCGGCAGCAGCAGGGCAGGTGGGTGACTGTGAGACGGCATAGTCGCGGGTCCAACGGCTCCTCCGTTCCGATCAGAACATCGAACAGGTTCTCCCCACTCAGTGACGCACCCACTGGGAAACCTGATGAAAGAGCTCTAGTAATTGGCGATTCTATTGTACGGAACGTGAAAATAGAGACACCGGCCACCATAGTCCAATGTGTTCCGGGAGCCAGAGCGCCTG
>JAUMHQ010000070.1:17367466-17391044 GCA_032361165.1 Enteromius paludinosus
TATATATATATAATTTATTTATTTTTTTTTTTATAATATATTTATTATATTGAACCGTTTATATATTAATGTTCATTTTATCTAAGTTTTATAAAGGTTTGCTTATTGCCATATATCTGTATATATGTGTGTGTATCTGTTTTGTTGTGTGTGCTTTGGATCATTGTTTTCACATATTAATATTTATATATATGTTTTCATCTCATCAGACCCTATCAGATCATCAAATATTCTCTCGCACTAATGTACCCATTCACTTAGATATCAATTTAGAGACTTTTGAAGATACTTACCTGTTAATGTTTATTTAACTGCATAGTGTGTGCCTCTGCCCTCTTATCTTATGTATATGTCAGCATGCGGATGCTTTAATCTCCCATTTTTGTGTGTTTGGACCTCAGTCTTTGAACTTGTCTATAATACAGTGCGGCTTTCCCTCCAGAACTTTCACCGTAAAACCTTATTCCTTAACCTTAAACCTTAACCTTATTAAAACTCACTTATTCGAAACTAAACTACTCACCCCTTGCTGCTTCTGACAGAGACTGAACTTGCATGTATTTAAGGGTTCATTTTAAGCTCAAACAGCAAACGGGGAGAGTGAGAGTTTTAAACGTGCCTATATGTGCAATCCCACCACTAGCCAAGCCCAGCATGCAGGTCCTTTATGAACGAGTTCTCAGAAGACCTTACCCTCCAGGCCAAAGGCACGTCTACATAGGTATGTCCCTCCAAAACCGACCCTAAAAACCGCTCCACATTCCTCTTGCCTTTCATTTGTGTCTACTTTTTTAGCTTTCTTTCTTTCTTCCGTTCCCCCTAACTTGGACGTTTGTTATTGGCAAGTGTCCTTCAGTGAGAGAGCTTTTAGCTCAACTTAGTCTTCATTTCCTTTAGTAGTATCTCAGATCTCAGTCTTATTGCTTGAACTTTGCTGGTATTCTCTGTCCTCTGATTCCTACTTCCTGTGCTGTTAAACCTCTAGATCCCTCTCATGTGCTGTCAGTCACAGGCTCTTCAGACTCTCTCTCTCATTCACTCCATACTGCTGCTGTAGGACCGGCATTTTTTCACTCTGCTCTCTTTTCTTTTTCTATCTTTTTTTTTTTTTTAGAGGAACTAGATGTGGAGACCCGACTTAATGAGCTTTGTGAACAAGTCAAGGTATGTCAAGGGGACCATTTAATACAAAAAAGTACCATGTAATACAAAACAGACACATCAGGATGTGTCCCAAACAAGTCAATATCTTTATTAAGCTTTATAGAATGTCATAGAACTTTACTGAAGGCTCTTGTAACCATCTTGCAACATCTATGAAGCAGAATTGGGTTTAAGAACAGTTTCTGAGCAATGTTGTTCTATTATAGATTATAGACCAAAAGTTGGAAATGTGAATCAACAAAGCAGAGGTTTAAATCAATTTTCAAGTACTTAAAGGGATAGTTCATCCAAAAATTAATTCAGGTCATTCCAAACCCATAAGACCTCTGCTCATCTTTGGAACACAAATTGAGATATTTTGATGAATTCTAAGATCTGTCTGACCCTCCCATAGAGGGCAATGTGATTGCATTGAACATAAACAATGCATGCGGTTCTGTTTTAGCCAAGCCATGCAAATTTTCATTTTTGGGTGAACTCTTTGATTCACTGAACTGTACAAACATGGGCATTAAATATTGGTAATTTAATGTATTTCCAGCTAAAATAAATACAGATATTAAATATGAAATATACAATTATTGTATTGTTACATTGTTCAGTCCATAACTTATGGTCATACCTCCCACTACTGTGGTGTATTATGATGGCGTACTACACTCTTTTATATTTATGGTTCTGTGTATGTAATCTTGTAGCTAAGGGCAGAGAGCCCAGATGAGTTGGCTGAACTGGTGAACATGAATTTGGCACAGCTGTGCTCTCTGCTCATGGCATTGTGGGGGAATTTCCTGGAAGTAGTATCCCTGAATGAACGGGTCTCTGCGTTGTTGGCCCAGGAGCACCATACACTACGAGTGAGTTGTTTTATTTTTAGCATATACAGTACATATTCTAATTGCATACTTACTTTGTGTTATGCATTGCATTCTAAAACATTTTGTAACCCAAAGATGCAATAAAATTGATATTGCATAGTGTTTGTGCACATTGTATTTCTGACTTTACTTATGTTGTATTTACCATTTTTAGGTGCAAAGATTTGCAGAAGCTTTCTTTTGTCTTGAACACCCACGACAGAGTGCACTGGCCTACCAGGAACTGCAGTACGCTTCAAATATCAATTACTGTTGCAGTTATTTAGCACACAAAGAAGATGTGAATTTTGATGATAATTCATATGAACTACTTCATTCAACAGTGCTCACAGTCACCAACAGATGACCACAGCTATCAAGAACTCCTCCTACTTCTTGTCCTTGCCACCTCTTCCTGTTGAATGTGCTGATCTCGATGGGGATGTGAACTCGCTACCAATCATCTTTGAGGACAGATATTTGGAATCAGTTACTGAAGGTAACAGCACTTGTGAATGGATAGAATTATAATCTTTTACTGTCGGCTCATATGAAAAAACTCATTTTGAAAGATTTGTGCAAGTTTTAAAGTATGCTTTTGCAGGACTAAAAACACCAAAGCAGTGGTGTTCTGTCCTGCTTCTGCTGGAAGACCTTCCTAGATAGCTTGACTCCACCCTATCTGACCAGAAGACGTTTATTAGCTGGTTCAGTTATGTGTTTTATTAGGGTTAGAGTCTGACTCTGCAGGACTTTGGCCCTCCGGAACCAGGACTGGACACACCTGAACTAAATATAGTGAAAATGAAAAGACCTTGTAAATGTCAGATATTGTGCTAGTTCATGCTGTCTTAAAGATAAAGTAGGTGTGGCATGGTGGTTTGGTTATGAAATGCTTAAAGGTTCAGACCCTTCATTAGGCAACTATTGTTTGCTTAATGTTAGTTTCTGCAATGGAAACAATCCCTGTAGTTAAGTGACTAGTCACTTAGGATAAATAGTCTGCCTAAACAATTACTTACCATATTTCTTCTGCCCTGCAGATCGCGATGGTCCATGGCTTGGTCTCCACAACACCAGGAGCAGCTCTGTGTCCACTAAAGCAGACCGGTCCAACTCAAAGGACTGCATTGCTAGTGGATTGGGAGGCCTTGGCCCATACTCGGATAAGCAGCAAGCTGCCCTCGCCACAGCTTGGCCTGAACAGAATGAGCCTCCCCTTAAATCCAAAGCCAAATCTATCAAGCTAAAGAAGAATGCCAAGACTGAAAATTCAAAGAAACTGATCAGGCAGAGTTCGAAAGACTCAGTGGTCCTCACAGGCTACAAGAACTTGAAGGTTCCTCAACCGACCACCAAGTCCAAAGAAGTTGACACTCCGTGCAATCCGAAAGATGAGCTAGACGATGCAGGCAAATACATCCACCAGAATGAAACTGCAACCACGCATTGTGCTCAGAATACTAAACACTGCACCGCAAGCGACATTCAAGGCAATGCTGGTCTCCAGAAAGACAGCTTTTCTAATCTTTTGAGTTTGCAAGTGCAGGTTAGGCCCCAGGCAGGTACTGGAGCAGAAGCCGCACAAAGCGCAGCTGCCAGAATTGATTTGACACATCCACCCGCTGGGCTCAGACATATTGATGTCAGACCGAGCGACAAGGACCCCTACCAGGGCGATAAGGTCACCATTCTCTTACCGCACCACTCCGATCCGACTGCCAAGAGGGATGTTCCAGAGATCACACAGACTGATTTCTCTGAGTTTAAGAGTCGAGTCGGGGACGGGGCCACATTCGTCGGAGCTTGCGGAGCTGCCTTGAGAAGTGATTGTGTTCCTCAAGCTTCCTCCAGGCTCTCAGACTCTGGAATCGAGAGCGAGCCCAGCTCTGCAACACAGTTAGCACCAGTTTCTCCATCTCCTTTTGCGAATACTAGCCTGGAGGCACCTACAGAGCCCATTCTGCAGAGTGCCCACCAGAGACCATCTCCGCTCAGCCCTGCTTCCAGAGGGGCCACCACCTTGGAGGGTCTCAATCCAGAGAGCACCAGTGGGATCAGCGGAGTACAGTCTTCCCTCACCTCCATTAATTCACTCCCCTCAGATGATGAGGTGGAGACGGAAGTCACTAGCAGACAGTCCAGCATCCTGGTGCAGGAACAGAGCCTCATATTTTCAGGAGAAACTCATAGCCTCTCGTTAACGAGCTCTAGAGTTTTGGCTCAACAAAAAGCCTCAATCAGTCATGGTGATGGGCTGGTGTCTTACAATGAGGACTCTGCTATTCAGCCCCGCTGTGAAACTAATGCTCCTGACAGGCCAACACGGTCTAATGAGACCGATCTTCCAGGTGGTGCAGCTTCTGGACCAGAAGCATGTAGTGAGCCTCAGACAGCTGCCCAGTCCAGTACATCGGTCACAAGCAGCACGGACATAGTGAAGAAAGGCTTTGTGGAGAACTACTTTGGCTCACGTTCTAGCACTGATGTATCTGAGATCAGCCCATTGGAGACTGCAGCTGTAACGCTGGGGATTCAGACTTGCCTTAATACTAATGAGGAAGAGGATGAGGAGGAAGAGCAGGAACATGAGATGATTGAGAACGGTTACTATGAGGAGACAGATGGGCTGGTTTATGTTAATGGACTCCCAGGGGAGGATGGGGGAGCTGAGGGAAGGACCCTTTTTTATGATCACCTGGGTTTGGAACAGCTCCAGGAAACATACATCCACTCAGCAAGTCTGCAGACACAGCCTCCTGGACCAGCACCAACCAGCAGCGATCTGTGCTGGTACAAGAGCGCCCCCACTGCTCAGATGATAGCGTGAGTTTTCTTTTTTCTCTTACCTTTTAGTTTTGAAGTTTTCCATGCAACGAAAATGTATCAAAATATATATTGCCAGAGGTCAAGGTTTTTTGTTTTTTTTTTAAACTGCGAATTGTTTAACATGGAAAAAATAAATGTCTGTTAATGTCAATTCTGATTAATTTAATGCATCTCTGCTGAGTAAGTAATAATTTTTCCAAAGAATCCAAACAATAATTTCATTATAATTTAGTAAACTTTAATAACTTGCTTCACTTCTACAACAACTTGCCTTTTTGATTAAAATTCAATTAAAATTTAGATTTATTTATTTTATTATTATTATTTTTTTATGTTAATCAGCAGTCATATAGCTCTTTAAGCATTATTTCAGGCTACTTTCCTAGGTAAAGCCATTTTTATATAATCTTGGCAAAATGTGTTGCAGAACAAATAATATATATATATATATATATATATAACGTTTTAAAATACACTTTTATATTGCAATAATATCACATTCAAACATTAAATTAATGTACAAACAACATAAAGACAGCACATTTTTTAATATTTGTATAAGCATCTTTTTTGTGACTGAAGGCAAGCATTACTCTGATGTCTCTGGAGTAGTTTTTCCCCCCCTAGTAGCTGTCAAATCATTAAATAGTCAATCAACATTACTACGCCATCTCATAAAACCATTAAACCAAACAGTCTTCACACAAAACCATTATAATACCAATACTGATTTCTTTATAAACTTGTCCCCCTCCCAAAATTGTTTCAGGTCAGGCGTGTTAGATGAGTGAGACGGCGCTGGGCTTCTCCAGAACATTTCAAAGACATGTTCTAAAACATATGTAAAATATATTACGTTTGCACAGTTTCAAGGCAGCTTTAATTGTCTTTTTGGAAGCTTTGTGACTTAACTGACCACGGCGTTGCATGCTCGTAGCTTCTTTTGCTTTGAAATGAAAGGATACAGCCTACAGCGTGCTCTGGTATCTTTGTGCATGTATTTGAAGAGTGCACGCTGCAAGCACAGTATCGTTTGCATGGCGCTGAAGTTACAGTAGGTGGAACGTGCGTCTGAAATGTCTCCCATTTGATATGGTAGTAAAGACGTTCTGCGAATGAATGAAATGCACTTCTTGTCAAGAGAAAAAGAGACAGAAGCAGCGGTTGTGTGTGTATACAGTACACACATAATATTTTTCAAATGTTCTTTCAAATTGATTGCAAGCTGGGATTCTGTTACTGAGTTCATGTTGCTGCAGACTGTGTATGCATGACCTCATAACAGACAGTAGGTTCCTTTTTTGTGTCACTGTTTGATTGTGTTTCGATCTTTAGGTTTGGCCAAGCAAAAGAGGATTTGAAGCAACTGAAGTTGCCAGGCTTCTTGTACAGCGAGGTGGCAGATCTGGCATCCACTGTGCCATATTTCAGCATGGATGAGGATGAAAACTGTGATGAGGGCATACACTTAATAGTTTGTGTACATGGTCTGGATGGTAAGCAATCATAATTTCAATGTTGTCAAATCCTATAAATAACCCCGAGTCCACATTTACAGATTCAGATATAATTTTTTCTGAAAATAAAAACTATTTCTTTAGGTAACAGTGCGGATCTGCGTCTAGTGAAGACTTATTTGGAGCTCGGTTTGCCTGGTGCTCGTATAGATTTCCTAATGTCAGAACGCAATCAGGTACACTGCAGAACAGTCCCATGACCAAGCACTGGATTTTAATTCATAGCTTCCTAGAATTAATTGTTTATAAAAGTTAAAAGGTTTATTAAATAATAAATCTATACTGAAATATATAAAGTATATATTAAATCACTGATAAAAATGCTTTAGTCTTGGAAGGGGATATATTTTGAAATATTAACCTTCTTTATTTGTTTTTGTTATTCAAGAATGACACATTTGCAGATTTTGAATCCATGACTGACAGACTTTTGGATGAAATAGTGCAGTACATACAAATCTACAACCTCACAGTTTCCAAGATAAGGTAAAATCTTTTCCTTACACTCAAATTTACAAGAAAGCAATAAATAAGCATCACTGCATTTTTACAGATAACTTTTTAATGACCCTGACCAGTGTGACAGTGAGTGATTTCACACACTTTTGTCCAGGTAGCTTATATATTTCTGTTAAATAAATTAAATATTGTTGAGGTATCTAAAGACTAGACTAAATAACTGAAAAAATCCCTCACCTCTTCCCACTCTACCAAGACGAAGAGCATCATGGTACAATCTGGCCTCATAGGGGCGCACTTGAGCAACATTTTGCACCATAAAACAACAAATAATTTGAATTTAAAATAAATTTTACCAATATGGTCAATTCAAGCATTACATTTTTACTTGACCTTGTTGAAATATAAGCTTCTCAAAGCCTTAAGATAACAGATTCACCATGTTGTCTTTCTCAGTTTTGTGGGCCATTCCCTGGGAAATCTGATCGTGCGCTCGGTGCTGACGAGGCCCAGGTTTAAGTGTTATCTCAGCAGACTGCACACGTTTCTTTCTCTTTCTGGACCGCATCTTGGCACGCTGTACAACAGCTCAGCCCTCGTCAATACTGGTAACCCATCCTCATGAACTCAGCAGTTTTCTGAAGACAGTCATTTATAAGCCATTCATTTTTAAACCGTTTTTTTTTTTTTTTTTGCTGTGTCAGGGTTGTGGTTTATGCAGAAGTGGAAGAAATCTGGCTCTCTGCTGCAGCTGACGTGTCGCGACCACTCTGACCCACGCCAGACCTTCCTCTATAAGCTAAGCAAGAAAGCAGGTCAGTGGGACGTTATTTTGATTCCACCAAGTTGATGTTAGTTCGCTTTTCTCCATATACCAACTCTCAAACTCGGTTTCAGGTCTTCAGTTCTTTAAGAATGTGGTGCTGGTGGGGTCTCTACAGGACAGATATGTCCCCTATCACTCTGCTCGAATCGAGATGTGCAAAACAGCCTTAAAGGACAAACAGACTGGTGAGAGTTAAAGGAAGAGTTCACCACCAATTTCATTTTCATCATTTTTTTACCCTCATGTCATTCCAAACCCATATGATTCTTAATAAAAAAAAGTTTAGGGCTATAGCTTTACTGGCTATAGCTTCATTTTTTAGATAAAAAGCTATGTAAACATAACATGATTCACTGACAGGAATACACCGTGTTTTCCGACAACTGGAAGAGAGCTGGATCATACAAAGGCATGTTTGCAAGCGATTTTACTTCCGTATTGTGCCTACTTCAGAGAGAAACTGAATATTGAATGAGTAAACTATAGTGTGGCTTTTTTTTTTCTAGTTCAAATGTATTAGATGTAGTAAAGTAGGTGTTTCAGTCAGAAATGACCACTGACAGTTGAAGCGGTTGAAATGGGTACTGCAATTTCCGGCCCGGAATCTGCCTGGATCACACATTTTTGAGTATGATTTCTGGATATAGCATTATTTCTCAGAGAAACATGTAAACATAATATGTTTACATGTTACATGTGATTTTTTTTTTTTTGGCTTAAGAAGAGAAAAAATGTTCATACAGCACCTTTAATACTTGGCAAGTATGACGTTTTTAGGTTTTCGGATTGTTTTACTGCTTCTAACAACATATTCCTCTCCTTTTATCTAATTGTGTGATCAGGACCAGTGTACGCTGAGATGATCGAGAACCTTCTACTCCCTGTGCTTCAGAACAAAGACTGCAACCTGGTGCGCTACGATGTCATCCACGCGCTGCCCAACACCGCCAACTCCCTGATCGGTCGAGCAGCCCACATCGCCGTCCTGGACTCTGAGATTTTCCTGGAAAAGTTCTTCCTGGTGGCAGGGCTCAAGTTTTTTCAGTAGCCTTGCTAGATCGGAAGCGAATACCTCACTGCAAACGGACGTTTTTCTGGTTCTTTTTTTTTTTTTTTAAGTACGCTCTTGGAGGAAACGCAAAGTATATCAGTGTTATTTTCGTTGTCGATTTCGTTTCTATTTAGTCTGTTGTGAATGTGGAACTTATCGTTTTTATTTTTCTACTACCATTTTTTAACGGTCTGTTCACTATTAAAAGAAAACGTATCTCCTTGTGGTATTTTTTTCAGTGTTATTTATGTGCAACGTTAATTTTTACCATTTTCATTTAACAATTCATTCTATTATTCTATCTTATTCTGAACTGGAAATGTAGCTGCTAAAAAACAATGAACTATTTATTTGGGGTGGAAATCCAGGTCGTTTTCATGGTAAAAGCATGTTCTCTTGAACATTTTGGTATCTAGGGTTGGTTGGCTTGCATCCGAACTGCATAAAACATATTTTCTATTAAGAAATTGCCATTTGACTACACATTTTTTACTTTACTTTTTTTTTTTTTTTTTTTTTACAATGTCAAAGGCTTCCTGAACTTAGACGAACATGATTGTAGCTGAAACGAAGCAGCCTTGGACCGCGCGTTGGTTTTATACGATGTCTCTGGTGCCCATTGCATTCTCATGCGCAGTCTCGACCCAGCCTGGAGTTGGGTGGAGAAAACGCACACTTAGCATGTTTAGTATTTTCTTTATATTACGGGGGATGCAGGTAACAAATGAACAATGGGCCAGGTGTGGGCTAGACGGTTAGTGGGTTTAAAACAGCACAAATACTAGTAATCGAATCACATAGTTGTGGGAAAGTATTTATGTTCCATTTCCTATGGAGGAATTTGTTGATGCTCGTGTGCAAAATACTTTAAATAAAACATTGGAATTATCCTGTTTTTGTTAAAATGGTTTTGTAACATGAACTCCACATTTCATTAAACGTATTCGCAATAAATGTTTTTGTTCTCTTTTTTTTTTTTAAATGGAAGCTTTGCTTTCATGGATTACTCTATTTATTTATTGTAAATGAAGAAAAAAAAAAAGTCCTAAACCTGTGGAAGGCTATTTCCATAATGGTGGGTAATACAATCTCACAGTTGTAAATGTATTGTCTTTCACATCTGACTTGATTTTAAGTAATGACTTGTATGCTATATCATGAGTATTTTAAGTCAAACAAAAGCCTTTTGTAAGGCACATTAATATAACACTATACAACTCTATTTCTATTTTTGGTCTTTCTAAACTGTCCTTGTAAGATCAAGAGTTGCATGCTGGGTCATTGGCACGTTTTCTTCTCTAGATGGCACTGTTCACTAGCTCTCAGAATGAAAGACATTGGTAAACTGGATGCATTTCCCATTATAGTTTGCATAAATATTTTGTATCTTTATATTTTTAACGTTTTTTTATTGAGTTCTTTATGTATTTAGGTAATTTTGTTCTTTTTATTAGTTTTTTTTCTGTCTGTATTTTTTTCTATTTTTATTAATATTAATTTAGATTAAGTAAGGGATAGTGTACAGGCAGCTGGTAGTTATCGCAAAAATGAATATGAATTTGAAACATTTTATTGGCATATTTGTTTTAAATGAACATTTTCATCCTTCCGCGAAACGATATAGTACCACGTGACTAACATTCAAACGTTAGTAAGACAATTTATAACATCTACATATGAATAATATTAATTATTAATAGGACAATTTTCCATTGTTAATTGTGGTTGTCCAGTGTTTGTCACAAGATGGCGCCAAACGGTACTCTTTGTTGGCGCGGAGGGATTTTAAACATACAAGTAGTACCGGCTATGTGTTATTACTTTGGAGTGGTTCTTATTCGAAAAGAACGAACCTGCATATGTCTCAACTGACCAATCAGAATCAAGCATTTCAGAGAGCCGTGTAATAATACTAAATAAAGATTTTTTTTTACCTTGGCAAGTAGCTGAAAATAGTTCATCTTTATTTTAGTTTTCTTGGTTTTTTTAATTGTATAAATTGTATAAAACTCTTTTATTATTATTATTGTTGTTCATGGAATGATAGAAATGTTTACCCCTTCTGTTTTGCTGCATGTGGCCTCTTGAAACCAGCTGATCTTTGGAATGTGGGGTCACCATGGAAACCTTAAAGACCTGAATGAAAGCAGCCTGTTATCCAGCACCACCTCCAGTTCTCCAGACCGCCTCTGCGGTGTGATGCCCTGCGGTCCGGGTAGAGAAAAAGCCAGGGATCGAAGGTCATGTGAATGTGATCACAGCAGGGGTCAGCGGTTGAAAACAGCACACAGCTATTTTCCTGAAGACTCTTAAGAGGCTGAAATTGGCAAGACAGCGGACATCTTTTTCACACAATGGACGAAGAAGATAATCACTAATGGCCTGTCATGACTCTTAATCACCCCACACAAACACAATCAGCACGGCTCATCACACACTCCTGTTTTCATTATGAAATATCAGTCATTTAATTGTTTATTTGCCAAATCACTGTTTGGTTTGATAATTCTGTACCATGATCAGACGTTTGAGTAGTTAATTATGGGATGGCAGTGGTCTCCGCTGCCCTGAATTAGTGTAATCTCAGACAGGTTAATGCTGATCTTGATTAGTAATCTGATTATTATGGGTTTAATCTGACCCAGGCAGGACCAGAGATTTCTTTGTTTTTTCCCAAAGAAGAGGAAAGCCTGCAGAAGTGAAGAAAACGGAACACAGAATAAATGTGAGGGTGATCTCTAATTTCTGCACAGTTTTGTACACTGCCCAAGGTTCATATATAATACTTAAAGGCCTGGTTTCACAAACGGGACTAGGCCTTAGTTAAATTAAGATATTTAAGCAACTTTTACAAAAATGCCTTATACTGTAAGAAAATATTACAGGTGTGCATCTTAACACAGAACAATGACACTGACATGTTTCAAGATATGTCAGAGCAAGATATTTTCATCTGAGACAGCTCAAACATGCAATTTAGTCTGGGACTAGCTTAAGCCTTGTCTGCGAAACTGTGGGAAAGTGTATCAATTGAAAATGTACCGCCCCCGGTGCCAGCCTTTAAGAGTGTATGTGTTAAAAAACACTTGCAATACACACTCCCGATCTGAATTAACAGATTCCAACTTCCTGTCTAGGCCCTTGTCATTTCTAGTCTGGACTACCTGAATGCTCTTCTGGCTGGACTTTCATTATGCAAAATCAAATCTTTAAAAATGATATAGAATGCAGCGGCACGACTGGTATTCAATGAACCCAAAAGGGCCCATGGTGCATTTCTCTTATCTCCTTGAACTGGCTCCTGGTTGCAGCTCGCATCAAGTTCAAGACATTGATACTTACATATAACAGCCCCATATAACAGAATCTACATCCCCCTCCAGAAGTGTAAGATCTGGTACCATCAGAGAGAGGCACAAAATCACTTTCTATAACTTTCTTCTTCGGCGTTCTTGGCTGCTGGAATTAATTTGCCATCCCTGTCCAAAATTCTAAACCCACGAACATTTCAAGAGAAATCTGAAAACTCATATCTTCCATCACCATATGATGAAAAACAAAGGGCAAAACTTTGCTTTCGCTTTCCCTAATCTCTCCCTGTCTATAGCTTGTACTGGTCTGAACAATGCCTGACACTTTCTATTGCGAGCACTTCTTGCTTCTTTGTGATGAATCGCTTAATTTGTCCTCAATTGCAAGTCGCTTCGGATAAAAGTGTCTACTAAATGAATAAATGTGAATGCAAATGTAAATATTTTCACAAATCTACGGACACGGTAGGAACATGCCCCCATTCCTTCTAATGTCTGTGTTACCACAGATACTGTTACTGATTTAAAATGATGAGCTTTCCTTACCTCAATGTAAAGTTTCACTATTTCTTTATTATGGCACAAGGTTTCATGATCGTTGATTATGTTCAATTTTAATGACTGTAATGGGAAGGTTTCAGGATTGTCAGCTTTTTACAGTCATAAACAAAAACTCTTATTTTATGAAGACAACTAACAAAAAGATGGCTATGAGAGCTGTTCACTTTTTTATTCATATTTCATGTATTTGTTTAAGAAGGATTCATATTCTTTTAATTTTTTCCTTGCCAGGATGTAACTTCTGATTATAGTCATGAAATAGTCATAAATCTTAGTATAGTCATAAGAATTTAGTATTTTAATGACTATAATGAGATTACAAAATCCTTTTTTTGTAAAAAGCTATTGATTGATTTATTTTTTTCTGTAAGAATTATGAAAAGGTTTCATGGTTCTTGGTCTTTGGTCCTTGTCAGTGATGGCTTCATGTTCCCCTGAACTAAAAGAGCATGATATTCAACCACGTTTTTTGTCGTAAGCCGTTTTATTCACGTTAGCCCACATTTTTTGTTTCGCAAGGCCTGCATGACCAGTAAACTTAGATTAATTAATGCAGTTTACCCTTTATACACAACTTTATTGCGTTATTTAATCACTGCAACAAAACGCAATGCATGCGGTCTCACACATCTCACACAGTACACACACAGACTGTTGTTGTACATTAGTTTAAAGGAGGGTCATGCATATTCATGAATTTGGCCGAGGGGGATTTCGTCTATACAAGCTTGTACCACCACGGAGAGCCAGTTTTACAGTTTTCCCTGGCTATTTCAGTTTTGCTGTGAATTTATTGTCGCCGCTGACCAGTGCTACGTATTTAAATAAGTATTAACGCGTTAGTTGTTAATGCGTTGTAATGAAAGCTCCCCCCTCGCAGTAGTAATGTGGATCAGTCCGATCCACAGCTCCGCTTCTCATCAGTCAGGCAGTCAGTGCGCGCGAGTCTGTGTTTACGTGCGTACAGCTACAGCGGCATCAAACCTCAAAACAAACGTACACTCGGGATTTTAATTAGTGGTAAGCGCATGTTTCACCTTTTAAGAAGATGTATTTATATTTAAAAGTCTAATGCTATAGTAGATGCGTTAATATGTTCTGGAGAGAGAGTAGGAGTTAAAGTTCAACAGGTGTAAGATATACAGAATTAACGTTGTCTAAAATGACAAGGCTACCTTAACAAACAACACTTTGGTTCTTTCATGTATGTGTCCTGTAATTAGTTTGTTGTTGCTATCCCTCTGGAGTAATTAATTAATGTATGTTTTGTTGTTTTTGCATGTTTTGCATTTATCTTCTCTTCATAGTCGAAGTTGATTTGTCTTCATACTAATAATACAGTTATTAAGCATTTTGTTTGCTAATGCATTATGCAATGCATTTTAATCCTTTTTTGTCTTTGTTCAGTCGTTACAGCTGTTTCACTGTTGTTAAAGATGTAAAACTAGGCTAGTGCAGTCCCTTTGGTTAATTTTTCATTAGTCGTTAACAGAATAGACATTGATATATCTGTTCTAAATCTGAAAAGTAGACAGATTTGTGTGTTTTCACGAGTGATATTGAAACTTCTACAGTTATTTTCCCACCCATGAAGTTGCTCTGCAGGTTGTTTCTTCATATAAACATTGAGACAGTGTTGCATGAGGACACCAGTACAGACAATGAACTGGATTTAAGTCTACAAAATATAAAGATTTTAAAATGCTTTATAAAGATAAAAAAAAAGGCTATATAGTCTTGGATCATATTGAACTTTGTGGATATGTGAACGGTACGTAAAGTAAAGCAGTTGGAAGTTAAATGCGGATATAACAGACTCACCCTCTGACAGGTCTAAACTTGAATGCACATTCAACGGGCAAAGAGGTATGATGATTCATGACAAGATGATGAGTGTTTTTTCACAGCCACAGGTGGGTGGAAAACCGGCTTTTGACTTGTTCTCAGATCTTAGTAGTTGGTAAAGCCTTGCGCAATAACTCAAGCTGCCATCCTGCAGGAACATAATTTCCCTTTAAGTGCCTTCTTTATGCTTTGATGCACCATCATTGGTCACAACCCCATCATACCTGTTATCCTGAGACTTATCTGAATCTGTTTTCACTGGAATTGTCCTAATTGACACACACACACACACACACACACACACACACAGTGCTGTGTTAGAATTGTGACATAGGAAGGAAAACTCCTTAAGCACATACAGCAGCCTCACTCTGTTGGTGTGGTTGTGCTGTAGATTTGTTCTTGCTCCGAGGCTCGAGTGATCCTCCTTTATCTGTCCTTGCAGAGTAAGTGGCTTTTCCAGTCTGAAGAATGCATGCTAGAAGATTGATTTACAATTGCCGTTCTCAGAGAGGCATGATATTTTCAATTAATCATTTGAATTAGTTTCATCTGGTTCACAAACCCAGTCCGAATGATTTAGTTCTTGTGTCCTTGTGTCATTTGAACACAGTGGTTAACAGCACTAGAGGCAAGGTTTATCAGTGCAAAATGACTTAACATTCTGTGTCTTACACAAAATCAATATTTCTGCATCCTTTTATTAATTTATTTAATTCAATTGAAAAAAGTGACAAGCACAGTCCATTTCTGCTTTTGTGTTACAGTCATTTTTACACTGTTTTTATATATTTTCATTTTCATTTTAGTAATTTTGTCATTTGCATTAGTTTTTTTACTCACTTTAGTTCTAGTCCTTAAGTTTAAACATATTTAAATCATATCTAATTTTCATTTAGTTTTAGTTTTTCATTTATAGTTTTAGTTGTGATAATAACAATGATGACAGAAGTTTCATATTTTGGCTGAACTGTTTCCCCCTAAGGTCTAGAGTGGTCCAGTGCAGAGGTCTCCAGACGGGTCAGATTTGATCTGATTAATTGATTTAAAGATAAACCCTCAGAAATCCCGCCCGGCAGAGAGCTGTACCACTTCCTCCTGGGGCTGTTTGTGGAGGTTTTTAGGTCTTATTCACTTTCAGGTTGAACAAATTGGGTTTTGAGTTGGTTTGAAGTGTTAAACTACCATTGAATTTCCTTCGCTTCTTGTTGTTGAGTATCTTGACATCTCTCTAAATAAATTATGAGCATATGAGTTATTTAATGCTGATATGATATTGAGTTGAACAATATAATTGAATTGTAGCTAATGGAATGTAAACATCAGCGCTCGAAATGATAATCGTTCAAGGCCAGCGTGGTTCTCCTACAACTGTTAACTGCTTGGGTTTAGTTCAGACTTATAAAGTTGGTTTTGTTTGAAGTATTGGACATTGCATTTTTGGTTTCAGAGTTTAAAATGGCCCAATGGTTAGCTGTTTGTTGACTAGTTTAGATGAAGCTTTTTCAAAAATGTGAGAGGAGTTGTGAAAATCTTGGAAGGATCAAACAAATTAAGTAATGTTTTGCACTGCATGCTGTTCAACAAGAGTGTGCATACAAAGGGAGAGATAATGCTTCTGTTAATTGATCAAAATAATCTAGACATTGCCTGAATTAGTGGGTTGGATGATTGGGATGATTGTATTTTGCTTTGTTACATCTTAAAAAGGACGTCATTAGAGGTGTGTGTAGCTCACTTGGTGTTCTTCTGTGGAAGACAAAAGGCAGAACGACAACTTTGGTCAACCTTCATTGTCGCTGTATGGGAAAAAATATGTAAACGGAAAGGTGACTCTCTTTAACTTGCTGCTTAACATTTCCTGTAGTGTTCTGTAGAAGAAACTAAATCAAATAGGTCTGTAACAACACAACAGGATCTTCATAGCAGCTAGCGGGTTAGAGGCTGTAGAGGTTAACAGTAGCCTATGTCTTGATTCACAGGTGTGACTTGCATCACTGTGGCTCTGAATCACCTGAAGTTAAACACACCCCTGTAAACCCATTGTGAGAGAGAAACTGCATTATTACAGCCAATAGCTAATTTTATATATAGAGATTTATGTAAACATTAAGAAAACGTGATTTTTGAACGGAATTAAAATGACATTTTTGGTTCAGACTTTAAGTAAAGCATAGCAGTTGGTTAGAGATTAAGTCCACCACTTTTTGGTTGTTAAATGTAAAAAAAAAAAAGGTTGACTCCCCTCTCTGACTATTCAAACTGTAAATGAGTTTCAGCAAACATAAAAACATCACAATAATCCACGAATAAACCACACAACAGTCCATCGATTGACTTTCCTGTGAAGTGTAGAAAGGGAGCCGAACCCGAATAGGTTGTTCAGAAAGGCACAAATAATGTGTTTTTACCAATACTTATTTTGAACAAATCTTTAAAAAAATTTTGTATTCAGGAACAAGAAAAATTGATAACAAAAAGCTGCGTTTCCTCACACACTGCTGTTAACTCAGTGGTAGAATTACACTCATCCAGATGCTCTTTTCCAGCGCATACACCTGAAGCGTACGCACACTAAAACCCTGTTAAATAGCGCCTAATTACTGAAGTAAGATATTTATCACATGTGATTGTGGTAACACTGTCACAAACACAAAATTAGATATTTTGAGTAACCAAACAGTAGCAGGTCCTCATTGAATTTAATACAATGTTCACCAGAAAAAAGAAACTCGATAAAAACGAGCTGAGAGAGAGTAAATGATGGATTTAGAGTCACCTTTATCACCTTTCAATATTGCTGAATACACCTACTCTTCCTGACAAATAAAAGCACTGTTTGTTTATATTTTGTTTATTTGTAATGTGTATCTATTCAAAGAACAAAGATAAAATGACAACGATTTTTATCTTTGCTCATTTTGGCCTAAATATCTGCCCTTCTTTATTTTATACTTTGTTAACTTGAAAGGCTTTGTTTTTATAAAAAAGGATAAATTAGTTTGTCTGTTCTGCTCAGATAACTTGCAAAATAGTAAAATCAATGAGAAAGAATCAGTAAAAAATCCTGATATTTTTGAAAACAAAATCATAATATGATATTTTTGCCATATCGCCCACCCCTACCTCTGTAATTTGCAAAATAGTCTTAAAAAACCAACTCGGGATAAAAATTGTGAATTGTAATTTCCTCAGAAAAAATCGTGTGATGATATTTATTCCATGTCGCCCCCTCCTAATTAAGCTGCATTATTGACGTCTGCAGTCAGGTGCTCTCATGTTGGCTCTGTTTACGTAACGTTAGCTCTGTTAGCTCGCTAATTTAGACAATAGGCTGTTGACAGAGTAACGTTAACGTTCAGTTAAAAATGTTAAAACAATGCTTGTGTGGTTGTGTCGAAGTAATGTTGTTTTCTTTTCAGTGACGTTCCTTGTTACATGTTCATTGCTGGATTTATGGAAAAACATCAACCAATATTGCATATCCACCACTGATGCTGGCGATCGCGGTAAATGATTTCCGCGAGAGGAAAACAGATGTACATGTGAAGAAACGGGGCCGCGAGCTCATATCAAACCCTCGCGCGCGCTTGATTTGTCATCCGTGCGCAAGTCAAGCACTCGTGCGCGATCACTCCTGCGCTCAATCCTCTCTCACCTGCTCGCGCGAACACTGTTTTGTCTTGGGACGATTGTCCATCGCGATGTTTCACACTAGACATCGTACGCTGCCAAATTGGTCGACATCGGCCGACCCTAACTTAAACTAAGAATGTAAATTAGAAGTGTAATGCAAAAATGAATATTTACGAATATTTTGAATTTGAAGGCCTATGTCTTTAGTGTCCAAATACATTTGGCGGCACTATACAGCAAAATGACAAATTCTAGGTTTAGTTTTTCATCAACGGGCCAGTGTTAATGTATTTCAGTTCAGTGAAAACATACAGCAGGTGGAATTTGCCAAAAAATGTGAGGAATGCAGCTGCAGCAGATGTTTTCATAGGGAGGCTTATCTGCAGTGATAGTAGGAAAAGTAAAGTAACACAAACACAATAAGATCACCCAATACGTTTACCACATAGGAGCTGTGAGACTCACTGTCTAGCATTCATTTCATTATTACATAATTGCATGTTTATATAATCTGACTCAACTGGGCAGATTTTGCAATGTAATGAGCTTTTATTGTATGATTTAACTGGGGGACAAGTTTGCATGAAATATGAGAGCAGGATAAAACCCTCGTATTTCACCACAGACGTCATCAACCTTTCTGGACAGTCTAGACATTTTAATTATCCCACCCCAGTGTTTCTTTTTTGGCTTGTTTTGTGTTTTGAAATATGAAAAAAATTAATCTTATAACTAATAATTTCTACAATTATCATACTGTTAGTTTGCTATGGTAACCAACACTATTACAAGGCACTTAAGGTCATTTCATAAATTGTACCTGCACCTATTTGTATTTTTGACATGAATGATTTTTTATGTTGAGCAGAGGTGTGCTATTACTTTTCAAGCATATGATTTCCACCTTGCAGATGATCAAATGGGCTTCAAATCCTATAGAATTTAATTGAAGGAGAATTTGGTTTGTTTGTGTTCTTTTGCAGATATTCAGAATGAAGGAGCCAATATCTGTAGGCAAAGCATCTTGAAGAGAAAGAGTGCGTGACTGTATGTGTGTACGCATGTGTATATGTGGATGAGCTTTCATAGGCCATGTCTGTCCCTACCAAACAAAAGAGGACAGTATGTGTCCTCCTTCCCACCAAGGAAACACTGGACATCACAGTGGGGGTAAATATACAGCGATTTGCAGCAATGGCAAACAACAAAAAAACAATACTTAGATGTGTATTTATTGAGTTGAATGCAAGCATTTAGAATCAGAATGCATTTTGAAATCAGGGTTTTGTACCTGATTCATTGTTTAATTTGTTTTTCTTTTACTCCAAGCTGAAAGCAACGGGTCAAGATGTGTTTCATCGTGTCTGTGAGCTTCTCGGGGTTAAAGAGCTGCACTACTTCGGATTAACTTTAGTCAAAAGTAAGAATTCATTCTGTCCAATTACAGAGTTGACTTTTTTAAAGGTTGCAATGGAGGAATTTGCAGTGATGCCATTCACCAGGTTCACAAGAGAGTCTTTCAGTGAACGGTTTTTAAAAGAACCATTGTTTTAATGAGCATTACTATCTATAGAGTGTACATTATAATCTATAGGACCTTTTGTAGAATGGAAAGGTTCCATGAATGTAGAAGGTTCTTCGTGGATGCAAAAGAACCTTTATTTTAGAGTATGTGAATTTCAAAGGATGTGTGTTTTTGTATCTACTGTAAGTGGAAATTGTAACCACATTTGAATTAATTTATTTCTCTTTCACTGAAGACTTTCAAATGCAAATGCTTACAGCTCAAGGCCTTGGTTGTTTGCCAATTTAAGCAATGTATAAACTGCACCTGAATGACACAATGTGCAAAGACACAAACTTTCTTTTATTCCTAGGGAAATACGAATTAAATCCATTTAAATTAACGTGGCTTCTAATATTTCTGTTTTGCCATTTCAATCAGACTCTATCTATTAAGAAGAGTTCGCTCAGTCGCTCAAAGCTCTCTTTTTCTACCTCAAAAGCCTCATTCCAGCTTCTTTTTGACGATTTTTTGTCACTCTCCTCTTAGACAAGAGAGTCTTTGTTTTTATGTATTTGAGGGCTGGTGACCCCCGAGGCTTGGAATCGAGCTATATTAACTTTGTTAAGCCTGGAATTCGCCATGATTCACCACTTCAGTGCAGAAAGGCAGCGGGAGAGAGCAATTGATATTGGCTGAGCGTTTAGCAGGGTCACAACCTTCTTGTCATGGACCTCAGATAACGAGACAGTGAGTCAGAAAGAGTTTGAGTCATTTAGTGCGGGAGGTAGTGATGTGAAGTTGTGCATAAACTGAACGGAATGTGAACTTGCGCTTGTAAAAACATTACATAAATTGTTAACAAATTGTTGTTTGTATACTGAATACTGAAACAGACCCTATAAACATTCTGACAGCGTCTAAAACTCTGAATCATTTATTACTGTATACATAAAACAGATGAAGAGTTCTTGCTGATTAATATTTTTGAGTAAACTGTGACACACTGCCGTTTAGAAGCTGAGAGGAAATATGATTCCTTAAAGAAATATCCAGCAAGGATACATTAAACTTATCAACAGTAAAAAAGTAAATGTAAAGAATTCTGTTAAAAATAAATTCATTAAAGAATCCTGAAAAATTTATTATGTTTTCCATAAAAATATTAAGCAGCACAACTGTTTTCAACATTAATAATAAAAATAATTTCTTTAAACTAAACTTGAGTAATAAAAACTCAATCGTTAGAATGAATTATATTATAAAATATATTAAAAATACAATAAATTCCAGACTTTTGACCTGCAGTGTATATATATAGACATTGATGAATATAATAGAGCATAAATATGAATTATGTCTTTTGTTTGCATAATTTCAAAATAAGATAACTTGAAAATATATGAATAAATGATAATCCTAACCCAAATAATTGTCTTCTTTATATAAATTATACAAATATGTTCAAATAACGGTAATTGGTAAATTCTAAAAAGTTTTTGATGTTGGCAGTGCATTGATATTGTACATGTCACTGCCTATTCAAACATGATAATCTATGTATGTATCACTACTTTACATACCAATACTAAAGAGGTCCCACTGGCAAATGAAATAAATCACATGGACCACTTGAATGAAAAAAAACAGTGTTTCCAAACACTTTGGGAAATAACATCTGTTTATTGGTCTTAGTTAATCTTCTTTCATTTTTCCATTGTGACATTTATTTAAACCGTCTTAACTCCTTTCTTGCGCAAGCTCCTGTTTAGAAGTGTTTACACGATTTCTTTCGAATTCTTTAGCAGTTACAATCGCTCTGGCATGAGACTGCTAGTTTTTAGTGGGCTGCGTTTTGTCTGCGGTTGGGGTTGTTGCATACCGGGCCCTGCGTTCACCAATGGCTCAACGGGTCTTTTCATTCCAGCCGTCTCCCTAATTGAGGTCATTGTTGGGCAGATTTCATGCATGAATTCTTGATGCCATTGTTTGCATGCCGAGAGCATTTACGCTTGTTTCCTGTGTGTCCTTTCTGGGCTGTTTTAGACAATGAGCACATCTTTCTGGACTTGGAAGAGAAGCTTGCTAAGTACTTTCCTAAGGAGTGGAAACAGGACTCGGGAAAGGTGAGCATAACACGGTCCTCCATCAATATCAGTAGTACCATGGTGTTCTTTTACATACCTGTAACTACCATGATTGAGTAATGTGATAATCACAGAAATATAAAGAGTGTGGGGAATGTTCTGATTCCGTCACAGTATCAGTATCAGTGTTCCCTGTGCTCATCAGGGTGGTTACAGTATGATAGTAAAGATAAACACTAGTAGGCTGGTGGGGAGGTGGGAGTGACTTCATTATGAGGGGGTTGCCACAGTAACCTATTTAAGCCTGTTTTTTCTCTCTGCAGGGGTCACAGAGGAGGTCAATCCCTCCCCTGCTCTGCCTGAAGGTCCAGTACTATGTGGAGAACGGCAGACTCATCTGGTAAGACACAGGGCAGAGATTCCCGGACATTTGAAGGGAGGAACCCTCTCCTTGGCCTCCTTCATTCATTAGTTTTAATCCACCAGGGGGTGAGGCCAGTTGGAGTTGTCTTTAATGTGGATCTGGTTTTAATGTGGCCTGTCTTTGAAAGCTGTTTTTATTATTAGGAAGAATTTTCCTCCCATCTGGGTGGGGTGTAACTGCAAACTGCTTATAATGAAACTCAGCCTAAATTTAAATTTTATTGAATGTGGGAAACGAGTGAAGGATTTTGAAGATAGGCTGAGGAGAGTCTTTAATTAAATAGTTTTAAACTGACTTATTCAGTTTGCAGGATTGATGTAGTTACATTAGAAAAAGTTAGGCTTGATGTGGATTCTCTTTTTACAGTTTAGGCTGAAAAATGCTTAGATTCACGGAGTCTCCATTTATTCAACAGTACTAGTGTGAATTATTATTACAATTTAAAATAACACTTTCGGTTTTATTATATATTTGAAATAAAATGCATTTCTGTGATGTCAAAGTTGATTTTTCAGCAACATTATTCTGGTCTTGAGTGTCACATGACCCTTCAGAAATCATTCTAATATGCCGATTTGGTGCTCAAGAAACACTTCTTAAGTGTTAAGTGTTTTGTTCTGTCATTTACTGCTCACCCTCAAAACAAATCCTTCAGAACACAAATTAAATGGAGTGTTTCAAGGATGTCTTTACTACGTTTCAGTCCCACTTTATATTAAGTGGCACTAATATCTGTGTACTTGCATAGCAATCAGATGTGTACGCAGTATGTTACCAGCGTGTAAGTACACATTGTTACATAGTACTATATCTATAGCTATAATGTTTGTGTAACTACACATATATAACAGCCCACTGTATGTATGTACTGAATGGTACGTATTAGTACAAATATGTAACAGGACATTGATGAAAACACTTTTTGGTAATGAAAGTACAGGACTAAGAGCACTTAAAGAAGAGAATGTTACAGTTTATAAGTAAACAATAATCCTATGGATTTACCATACAATTACCATAAAATTAGGCTTTACATACACTTTACTTTACATAGACTTTACATAAATTGTGGTCCAGAATGTTATACTTTATTTTAAGTGGACAGTTCCTGAGGTTAGGAGTTATTACAGTAGTGCACCAGCTTCACCAGCCCAACATCCAATTTTCCCACATATATATATATATATTACATATCCTTAAACCTACCTTTTCTCCACCCCCTGGATCCCATTTCCGCCCCTAAACCTACCTTTCTCCACCCCCTGAATCCCATTTCTGCCCCCTAAACCTACCTTTTCTCCACCCCCTGAATCCCATTTCCACCCCTAAACCTCCACCCCCTGGATCCCATTTCCACCCCTGAACCTACCTTTTCTCCACCCCCTGGATCCCATTTCCACCCCTAAACCTACCTTTTCTCCACCCCCTGGATTCCATTTCCACCCCTAAACCTCCACCCCCTGGATCCAATTTCCCCCCCCTAAACCTACCTTTTCTCCACCCCCTG
>JAUMHQ010000070.1:17402252-17417713 GCA_032361165.1 Enteromius paludinosus
CTAAAATATATGAAAGTCTAATGTTTATCAGTACATTACAGAAAATAATGAACTTTATCACAATATGCTAATTCTTTTAAAAGGACCTGTACATGTACTGCTGTATTCTTTTTTTTTTCGGTAGTTGAAAAATCTAATTAGCCGAATTGTTAGCCTGGTGCTTGACTCTGGTGCTTGTGTCTGTTTGTCTCTGAACAGTAACGAACGAGAAGGCATTCCTGCAAACCTGCTGCAGCTGGTGGACGTGTGTGTGGAGATTCCTCAGCACGGTGTCACCCGCTCCCTAAATGTTCATGTCAGCGCTGCCCTGCTGGTGTGGGAATATACAGGCCAGCATTCAGGACAAAACACCGGGTCGTAAAATTGCAGTACAGGTTTCTGTGTTTTAGCAGAAAATATCTGTCAGTATTTGGGGGATTTGCATAGCACACAGTTTTTTCTTAGGAAAAGTCCCGTTCGTGCAAATCAAGTCAGTCAAAAGAGGCATTTTGCTTGACAAGACTTCCCAAATTTGATTAGAAAGATGGAAAAATGCAGCATTCATGTTTAAAAATGGTATCTATCCACACTACCGTCTGTTATTTAGTTTTCTCTTTTTAGATTTATTTTATTTTTTACTCTGTATTACATTTAAAAGTGCTGTTTAATGAATTGGTAGTATTTTAAATGAAATATTTTATATTTAGGTTAAATAAACAGTTTAAAAAATATTTCTGTCTGAGAATGAGTGCCTTTTTTAATATTTAATTTGTATTGACATCAATCATACTTGTTCCCACACATTTGTTATGGAAAAATGCAATGCGAAAGTGACAATTAATTACATTCATAACTATTGTAAACCCTTGTGAAACTAACCATCTGTGTAAAGGGATTATACCATATATTTAACTGCTCTGTTTTCTCTTGCTGTTTAATTCGCAAGTCAAGCGTTTGAGTTTCCATGTTGTCATCGCTGTAGATAAACCTCTGGCTGATGGAGGGACCCTGGAGATACTAAAGTGCACTGTCAGGTGCTCACACAAGCAGATGAAGAACCAGAGAGCAGTGAGAAGCAAACTGTTCGCTTTGAGTGTAGATGAGTTGTTTTGATTGAGTGTTTGGAATAGATTCTCAGGCGTTTGGTGTTATGGTGGATGATTTGTTTATTTAAAGCTGTAAATGGCCAGGTGGTTTGTGCAGAGGTATCCCGATCTCATGTGCGTAACAGAGTTTCTATATCAGATTGAATGATTTGAAATGGACTCCTCTGCTCAGGAGTGGTTTGATTCAGATGAGACTAAAGCTGAGATGCAGACGGCGGTGAGAAACTCCACGGTTTTGTGGCCTCGGGCACGTCTGGTGTTGGAGACACTGATGGTGCTGATGAGTTTGGGCGCAGTGATGGGTAAGCAGTATTCCACTCAACACCAATCATTAATGTCTGAATGTTGTGAGCATGAGAGGGTTTTGCATTTGATTTCTAAAAATATTTCCAGAATTAATTGGGTATAAGTAAGTTCAGATCATTGTTGATTTCTGTTAGTTGTAAGTAAAAGGGCTATTTAAAAGAAAAAAAAAACCCACATGAATATTGTTTTGATATTTCAAGTAATGAAAAGATTTGAAAAATTTAAATATATTCGTTTCTTACAAAAAAATGTTTTCTTCATTCGTTTTCCCAGTAAAAAATACATTCTAAACCTTCATCAAATAATTTGAACACTTAAAATAAGTTTTTGTGGGGCAAAAAAAAAATAATTGTGTGTTAGTGTATATATTATATTATATGATATTATATTATATTATATAGCATTGTTTTCATAGAATATATCTTGAACTAAGATAATTTTTTATGAAATATTATTTTGTGCAGCAAAATATAATGTGGAAGATATTTGTTTATATAGAACTCATTATTTATTGTATAACAGGAATGATTCATTATATAGTATGCTGTCTAAGCGTGATTGATGATGAATGTATAAATTACTAATGTAGCTCTCTTCATAACAATACAGAGACAGGACTTTAAAAACGGGCGTTTATTCTTTACATCTTTGTTGCAAGCGGTATGACTACTTTTCGTCTTCTTTGCTGCTTGCGCCATTACGCCGTGAGATCTGTATGCATAAATGAACATATTACACGCATGTCAGACATTAAACGACATGCAATGGTCCAACTTATCAAACAAATAAAGTACCTCGTTGGCCGCTTGTCATGAAAAGAGTTCTTAAGAGTTCTTGGAAATCGTTTGTAATGTTTCTTTGACTTGAAAAACGCTTATTTAAACTTAAACATATTTAGATTGACAGAGCCTTCTTTCACGTCTGCCTGTCATTAGTCAATGTGGTGAGCCATAACTTCCACCAAAGTGACGCACACTAATAATCAACGTCTAAAAAGCGCACCAACACATGTACATTTCAAACTGAACTTCAAAATTATACAAAGAAATTATCAAGCTCTTTACAAACAATTAGTTATGACACAAATAAAAGAACATTTGCATAACAGCACTTACAACTAATATTTTTCATAGTGTTACCAACAGTAATTCTATTGCGTTTAAAGTCATGTCACGGAAAAAAGAAATTCAAAACATAAAACACTGCCCTTTGAAAGTTTGAAAATGCCCTAGAAAAATTCTCTCAACAAGTTTTTGAAAATATTGGCATGAATCCTTTTTAATTTGTGAACATTTTACACTGATAAGGGACGACACAAACTACGAAAACATATTTTACATAAACAGTTTTTACATAGAAATCCACCATTGGCAGCTATTACAGCTCTGCCTAATCTGGGCATCCGAGCTGTCAGTTTATTCAAACATCGACTTGATATGTTACTCCAAGCTTCCTGAAGGATTGCCCAAAGATGATTCAAACTGATTGGACACTTCTTACAGACATCACGGTCCAGTTCCTCCCATAGTAGCTCAACTGTGACATGTATATATTGCCATTATTATGTGATCAAAATGAAAATTATTATTGCTGGTCTTCCATGATAATGTCAAGTTACAGTACAGTATTTGCACAAAAAAAATTATTTATGATGAAATTATCACCCAAAACCTCACTTTCCAAACTTTTGGAGGTCATTGTACTTTGGTATAAATTTCAGAACTGAGAACACTTCCAAATATAATATAATGTAGTATAATATAATATATTATTATTTATTATTATTTTATAGATTTTATGTTAATTTTATTGTTTCCTTATCTTTTTTTCAGGAAACATTCTGGTTATTGTGATTGTTGCAGCCACCAAAACCTTCCACACTGTGACGTCCGTCCTCATCATCAATCTGGCCATAAGTGATTTTTTAGTGGGAATAGGAGTAATGCCATTTGTGGCCGTTTCCATTATGAACAACGGATGGGTCAACTGCAATGTAAGTAGGAAATTCTTTACACTTCACATTTATTGACATAGTTTTTTGTACAGTACAGTTTTTCAAAAAGATTTCAAAGCCGAATCACAGACTAAACAGGAAAGTCACAGTGTAAATGCAGTAAAATTAATCAATTCAATGTCAATGATGATTTAGTTAAATTTCAGTTTTCTGTTGCGAAGTATCGAGCGTATTTCCGAGAATATTACATTTCTTTTAAACACCATCAAATAGTAATACCTTAAAAAGCAGAAGTGTGTCCTTCCCAAGTCCTAGCACCACCAAACTAAAGTAATCAATGTTTCCAAAAAAGTTTCTCCCCATTTGCCATTGGTCAACCCCAAACCAGTTGTCCTGCCCTTCAAACTTGAGCCATTGGTTAAAAATTCCTGCACTAAACTGATTTTGAAACAAACATAACAATGGTTTCAAAAGAACCAGTTTATAAAAAAAAAAACACCTTTTAAAGGCATCACCTTTAAAGTGCCTTTATTATTGGTATTGACAGGTGGACATGCATGAAAAGTCAAAAAACACTTTCATTGTCTTATAATATGCATTTATTGTTACCTTATTAGCACAGTAAATTTGTTTTAAGGATTCATTTGTCCAAACCCCTTCTTTGTGTGACTCTAATCTGTGGTGATTGGTTCGATTGGTCTCATTTGATACCAGTGTTACCGGGGAATCCGCTATTTTAACGCTCTAAAAGCGACACCTAGTGGCAAAGAATAAATGTACATTTTCATTCAGACCAACGAGAAAAGACCAACAAATGGGCAGGCAATATGCCAATGTTTCATACTGATATAAAAAAAACGGCTTGACATTTTTAAAAAAAAACGGCTCGTTCAAAGTCGACTCCTACTTTTGAGAGACAACAACTTTATAGACGCTGCACTTTCAGATTGAAAACTTTGCAGGATGTTGCACAAAAGCTCATTTTCAAAAATCCATAATGGGATATTAAAGTCCCCAAATCACACTTATTTGTGTTTTTGGTCATTTTGTACTTTCTCTTGCTCTTTCAGGATCTATGTCTGTATGTGGGCTACACATCTTCAGTTTACTGCACAGCTTCAGTCTTAACACTTGCTGCTATCGCCCTGGACCGTTATTTCTCCATTGTAGACTGTCTGCAGTACGATTCCCGCTGCACAGTATGGAGAACAGGTTTTGCAGTGCTTTGGATCTGGCTGCAAGCTATGGTGACCAGCTGTCCTCCTCTCTTGGGCTGGAGCAACATTAGTTTCGTCACCCCCATGTACAGCTGTGCAGTGACCTGGGCCAACAGCCCGAGCTATACCGTCATAATGGTCTCATTAACATTTTTTCTACCAGCGATAGTCATCCTGTTCTGCTATGTGAAGATTCTCCGTGTGGCACGTTACCACGCTAGGAGGATTCACAGTCTGGAAGAACATCTCCAACGTAACAGGACCCTATCTGTTTTGAATCTCCAACACTCATTACTGGACTCCTTCGAGCCATCCAAGCTGGTGTACCATGTGAGTGGGAAGTTTGTGATGGATCAATTGGAAATTTCCCCAGATGCACCATCTGAGATGTCTTCCAAGTCCGCTGGTGGACGTCTGCACTCATTCTTGGCTCAAATACATAGCAGTAGCCCACGGAATCCCAACCAAGCTCAGCATCACGGAGTCTTGAGGTTGTTCTTGGTCATCGCTGCTTTCTTCTTGTGCTGGACGCCCTATATAAGTGTAGCTCTGGTGCAGGCCACCGAAACTGCTCTGTCCCGTCCCAGCAGCCTTGTTCCCCCCTCAGCAGTCACTTTGTCCTATTGGCTGGTGCTGTTCAATTCTGATATCAACCCATTGTTGTATGCGCTCCTTAGCAAGCGTTTCCAAGTTGCCTTGCAGAGTTTAAGATGGAAGATCCAGGCCAGGTTGGGGAGCGTTGTGGGACAAGGAAGAGGAGCTGAGAGGTCTACAGCTGGAGGTGAAGGAGAGAGTGACCCTACTAACGGAATGACCCACAGCTCCACGGCGCTCTCCAGAAATGACGGGGAACCAGCGTACCCTTCTGTCTTTACTGTCACCTCTCAGTTACCTAACAGCTTTAAGGAGCAGCTGTATAATGTCCTTCCTTCTCGTCCGGTTTGTCATAAGTGTGGTGGGCATGGTTCTATGACGGTGGACCACCTGCAGGTTCCCTCCAAACAGCGCGAGCGGAACAGACTTCCTTACTCTGCTGCTACTAAAAAGAAACAAGCCACATTCTTTTATGGACAGATCACAGTAAGAGTAGAACATGACATCTGCTGAGTTTATCACAGCTCTGCATTGGTGTGTGTGTGTATGTGTATATGTATGTATGTATGTATATATATATATATATATATATTATATGGATACAGTAATAAAGTATGTTTGAAAATATATTAAAATAGAGAAGTTATTTTTTTTATATGTTAACTATATACTGTTATATGGACCAGTTTGTGTACATTTGAAGGAAATATTTTCAGAAATAATTATTTCTGCTTATTTGTTTCAGAGGATTTTAAAGCAGAAAAAGTAAAGGCCGGATTTTTTTATTAAAGCACTTGTTTTTAAAACCAGTTTTTTTTATTTATTTAATCTTCCAATTTGAGGTGGTCCTCTTTCCTGTGTGTATGAACTGTGTATGAATCATTTCTGTTGGTTGTGGCTTCTTGTTTTTATTACTTGGTTTTACCGGTGTTACGTTGTGACATTTAAGTCAACAAATGAAATGATTAGATCAACCTTCTCTATAAACCTCTTATGCATTTGCTTTTGATGCATTTAATTCTAGGTAGTATTATAGAAAATGACTTATGACCAATTTTATCAACATGATTGACTTGTTTCAACTAATTTTGACAATTTTTATTCCATTTCCTGAAACATTTCACACATTGTGTTGAACCCATTCAAAGGGTTTGTGTGGAATCAATCAAGTTCAACCAAACATAAGTCTGTAGGACTCTAAAGTTCACAGCGCGCAGTGTCAGAAATTTCCATATAAGATTTTGGCACATTAAAAAATAATTACAACCTCACGTTGTGTCAGTCACATTTAAACACTGCCTCTGAAACTTTCATCATAAAAATTCAGATCAGGTTTGATTTTCTGCATTTTCACATTCGTAGCAAGCATTTTAATAGGATAGGATGAGTACAAGAAACACATATGAAAATTTCAGACTCAGTGTGGGTTAGTTCACCCAAAAATGAATGGTAACACTTCAGAATAGGAGGTCAGAATAATGCAAAAACTTTAAACTTAATATTTTAATCATTAATTAGTAGTGTGTTTTTGCTCAACTAATGCTTAATTGTGAACAAATTAACCATTAATTAATGCTTAATTAATGCTTTATTCTGACCCCTATTCTGAAGTGTTACCAATTGAATATTCTGTCATTAATTACTCACCCTTGTGTCGTTCCAAACCCATAAGACCTTTGTACATCTTCGGAACGCAAATTAAGATATTTTTGATGATATCAGTTAGCCATCAGACCCTCCAAAGACAGCAATACAACTGGGAATGATCCAGATTCAGAAACATAGCAAAAACATAGGTAAAACAGTTCATGTGACATCAGTGGCTCAACTTCACTTTTGCGATGCCAGAAGAAGTTTCTTTGTGCTAAGAAAACAAAGATAACTTAATATACTTCAACCATTTTTCTCCCCGGACTTTCATCTTCGGTCATTTTAGAGAGTATTGCAACGTATCACATATGCACGCTTGAACATATTGGACGTAATCTGCCTTGTTTACATCCGGGGGGAAAGCATGTGCATGCACGTAATCTGCTGTTGTTAATGCTAAGAGGAAAGCGTACACGCGCATCGTGATACTCTCTAAAACTGCAGAAGACACAAGTCGGGGGAGAAGATGGGTATGCTGATGATATGCCATTTTTGTTTTCTTTGAGCAAAACAAGTATTCTCGTAGCATCGCAAAACTGAAGCTGAGCCACTGATGTCAAATGGACTCTTTACCAATGTTTTTACTACGTTTCTGGATCTGTGATAATTTCAGTTGGATTGCCGTTTATGGAGGGTCAGATCATCAGAAACATCTTAATTTGTGTTCTGAAGATGAACCATTTTTTGGGTGAACTAAACCTTTAAGCCTTCTGACATTTTGAACAGGAGAAAATGTAAAGTTTCCCATGGTACCTGTGAAAACAAACAAAGCAGCTCTATTAAATGGATGTTTTTTATTTATTTTTATCATCATTTTCCTCAAATGTGATCAGAATGCATTTCAGTGTAAAAATCATTCCTTACAAAGGTTTACAATAATATCTAGCAATAATTCCAGAGGAATACAATATTATATTTATTGTCATTGTAACAATGACAATGGGAGACAGTGCTGATGAGATCCTATTGCAAATGAAAGAAAAGGCAGTGAAGCCGTCATCTAGCATTTATTGGCGTTTCTGCATGCGTTTTCCTGTAGAACTACTTCCCTTCCAGTGGAACAGTCCGTAAGATTAAAAAATGCAATGCAGTGTTCAAGAAAAGCTGAGTCTTATGAAGTGCGGGATGTGTTTTGTGTATGTAAAGATTCCAGTCACCACCTTTTGCAGAGCACATAGTGTGGGTGCACTTTTCAGAAAAGGTCATACATTCACAGGATACACACGGCACCCTTTGCGGTAACACGACTCACGGAAGATTGCCTTTTCGGTTTGCCAATACTGCCCCTGAAGTGTCCTCACAGTGGTTAGCATGTCACTCAGAAAAATGTGATGGAAACAAAGTATAGCTTCAGTCAGGATGCTGTCTTTAACCCTCTTTGTCCACAGCGTAGGAGATGAAATCCCTCTAGACCTCAGATGCACTTTGTATGAAGCTAGCTGGACGTCTGCACTCCTCCGGCATCCCAGCCAACCTCAGCACCACTGTATCCTGAGGCTATTCCAGGATCACCTTTTCTCCAAAACATCTTCACTCACAGATAGGGAGGGGAAATCCCTCAGATGCACCTGATGCAAGGTTGAACATTGTTGTACGAGATGACGGCACAAAGTGCAGTTCTTAATGTCTGTATTAATGTTTGGCACATGTTCTAATGGACACTGGCAGTGATTCGTGCCAGTGGAAGTCAAAATGTGAGTTTAAAGAGACAGACGTGTTTCTCTGAGCTCCTCAATGTCAAAACCAACAAGGACTCTTTATTGTAAAGATACAGGGTCCCTTGAGCAGAGGTCTCAAAACTCAAACTACCTGATGTTTTTCCGTTTTGGCCAGTCGAATGTTTTATGACCTTATATTTTAACAATGTATAGTTAGTGAGGCATGGAAACCTCTTTCCTTCATACCTAGCGTGGTGCACATGTTCAGTCGTATATTGATGCCTGAAATAGCATTCCTGCAACTGCAATTTTCTCCTTGCACAGGCAGGTAGCACATTGGAAATAACACATCCTAGCACTGACGTAACAATCAGACATTTTTCAATATAAAATGACTAAAATAGATCATTTGAGTCTACATATATGATTTTAAAAAATATTTATGTATATACTGCATATTGGACAGACAAAACGAAGTAAAAAGGTTGAAGTAGCTATAGTGCATCAAAAATAGAAACTTCCATCGACTGTAATGAGGCATCTAGTTTTATATAGATGCATGGAACCCAAACTTTTCTGTTCATTTACATTCAAGATTTAGGCTTGTAAAACCCATGTGGAGAATAAGAAATATACTTAATTAAATGACAATATAATGCATTAAATTACAATAAGATATCAAAAACAATGTTAAAATATTATTAAATGTGATAAGTATTAATTTATTAAAGTTTCAATTACAAAAAAAGTGTAAAAAATTAAGTCTAGAAACTGATTTATGGGCTGCATTTAAAGATTAACTATTTACCCAGTAGCCTGTATGTTGGTAGTTTGAGACCCCTGCTCTTGAGTTTTAAATAAAGACCCAAGTTGAGTGAACTGCAAAAAAAAAAAAAAAAAAAAAAGCCTATGGAGCCACATTGATTGTGAAATATTATGCAATCAATGCTCTTTCCAGCATCTTCTGGTTACTGGACTTTGAATGGGAAAAGGTAAATGCGTGTCAGTGGGAAAATGTGGACATGGAGGTCCTGGCCCTTCGGGTCCAGTTGAGTCCTGAGCTGGTTCCAGTCTCAGCCGGCTCAACAGGCTGTTCCCGCTTTCTGAGTTTGGTGCCGAGCTCAATCAAACACTGATCCCAGTCCTCCGGTAACAGAAGCATCAGGAAGCCCAGACAGATGATGAACACAGCGATGAGTCGCACTGTGTTGAAGTGGATATCACAGGTGTACAGGTCCACCACTGCAACATGAACCAAACAGACACTTAGAGACAATTATATCCACTACAATGTGAAGTTACAATGACTTCTCACTTTCAACTGGTTTTCAAACAAGTTAAAATCCTTTTTTAATTTTCCTTATTATTTAAAGTTATTTTTGACAGTAACACTGGGGTGACCATACATGCCATTTGTCCCAAGCGCATTCTGGCCAGGATTTCCATATGGCCCACAATATCTAGGCTTGGTTTTGTTTGCGTGTGCAGACCGATCAATGTATGACATTGGTTCCTTATGTTTTCGAAAGGTTCTCAAGGAACTTTGAATAAAAACAATATAGTAATCTGATCCAGCACGTGTCTGGGAAAAATTGCATTTATGGTCACCCAAAGTATATCTATGTACTGTATATATATATTATATTAGCATAAAAATAACAAGAGAGATTTATCTTCAATGTTAGAGGTTATTTTGTCACGACATAGGACACATATATTTAATTTTTTACTTTGATCAGAATGAACTCACTTGCATTGACTGGAACACTCAGCACAATTCCAAGTGAAATCAGCTTAGGATATGTAATGGCAATGCCAAAATTCACTAGAATATTGAATGCTGTAAGAGAACAAAAAATGCACAGTAAATGTCTGATACAATTGTGTGGATAATCTGCGTATTATAATCTATGTTTTATCTACCTAGTAAGAGTCCAGCTACTCCACACAGGTAGGCCCAGGGAAGATCAGCAATGGATTCGAAGTACTCCACATGTGTGAAGTACAGTATGACTGGCACGAAGCTCATAAAGACAAAATTTGCGCCGCCGACAATTGTCAGAAACAGAGCCGCCTCTCCAAACTTGGCGCTGCCCAAGACAAGCTTAAAAAGCACCTGAGAAATAAAAAACAAGACAGAGGTCAGATTCTTTTTATTCATCTGTAAATTGGTTAATTTCATTGGTTAATTTCAGTATGCTAATTCATATTGATTTACTACAGTATGCACTTGTTCTGTTTCATAGCAAAATACAAATGTGGTTAAATACTGCTCTTTTAAGTGTTTTATTAGCTATAGATGACTGTGTTGAACGACATTAACATGTGGATTAGCAAACTACAGATTCAAACCCAATACTGGCCAGTATAAATACAGAAAGGAACACGGTTTTATCTTTCAGATGTCAGAAGACGGCGTTATAACATGTCTGGCTTCTAGCTCATGATAAGCTGGAAATGTTAGCCAACTGATGAGCCAAAACTGATCTTTCAGTCCAGTTCCCTTATTGATCAGTCATTTTCAGATGACAACAGGATTTGAAAGTACATTGAAAATCAATCAAGACACATAGATTAGCGAGGTCATTTTAATTACAGAAAACAAGGCACTCCAAGGACACATCACTCCACGACTATGTGATGAGATGCAGTTATTGATTAGTATAGTTTTAATGAAACGAAACCGAGTGACATGACTGAACTGAAAAGCATTTGACGAAAAACGAAAGGGTCATGACTGCTGAAGCGGGGTTACCTTATAGAGGGCAGAGGCAGATGCAGAGGCCACTACAAGCGTTATGCCGATAACAGAGTGACTGTGAAAGCCATCAGCGTAGGTCAGCATCACGATTCCAGCGATGGCCAGAATGGCAGCAACAATCTTGTAACAGAACAAAATAAAGGTCATCGCATTCACAATGTGTTACGTCAAACAGCACAAATATGGCCAGTAGAGAGAGAAAAAAGGTTTTTAAGACAGTTTAAATATAACAGGGATAGCACAAAATAAACACAAACACAAACTGTGGATCAATTTAGACAATAATTTCTCATGTTTTAGAGAATTTTTTTAATATGGGCTAAATACAACCATTTGATTCCATACAGACTACAGATACAATCATATATAGATACTCTTTTGCAGAACAGATCATATGCTCTAGAGAATATTGATGATTGTAGTAAAAAGTAATTGATTACCAACCTCTTTCATTTTTATTGTAAACCTTTAATGACCTATAGTCATTTCTTTTTTTCATACACGCATAATGAGAATTCAAGGAAGTATGACTCTGGGATTATATTTGATGGAACAGGCCTTTTAAGTGTGTGTGTGTGCGTTTACATGTGTGCCCAAATGAAAAATGTTTCCAGAGCGTAGTTGAACTGAGCGCAGTACAGAAACATTATGAGGTTGTCAGAAAGACTGATTACTCCCACCCATCGACCCTCCTGAACGCCTTTCTGTACAGCTTCCCTCTAACGCTCTTTTCCTGCTCTGCCTTTTGTTTTAGCCCAACTCTCCTCTGTTACCAGGATTGTGGTTTTGCATTCTTATGGAGGCTGCTATATTTGTAATACTGTACCATAATCTTACCAGGAAAATATAGAAATACGAGTCCAATCTCACAGCAATTCGTACATATTTTACGAGGTGGCTAATTCGATATGATCTCACTCATACGAATTCATATGATTTTAGCAAATTGGAAATATTTGACAACTTGTATAAATTTGTACAGAATACCTACACCTAACCCCGCACCTAAACCTACCCGTCATTGGGGTTTAGACAAATTGTGAGTCAGGTCGAACGAATTTATACGAATTTCCCAACTCGTAAAATAAATACGAATTGATCTGTGTTGGAAATACACAAGTGAATATCATAAAACCTAAAATGCATAATTCACCATAAAAATTACAAGCAAGAAATAAGACATTTTTTTAAATATATATATATATAAGGAAAACCATAAGGAAGAAGTGAATATGTTGAGCTGGAGGTAATTTTTAGCTTCTGTTGGGCTAGCGGCCACTTACAGATCATGTGACATCTTCTTATCATGAAAACCCACTTAACTTCTACTGCGCCATTTACGTCCAAACACCCTGACTCACCAAAATCTGTCCAGCACTGCAGTGCCTGTGTGTGTGTGTGTGTGTGTGTGAGTGAGAGAGAGAGAGAGAAAGCAACACACACAGAGACAAAGAAAATGTTACACAGCACTTTGATTCCTCTACGCCCAAAGAAAAAAATGGGAATAGGAAGTAAGACAAAAAAGGAGCACAAAGGAAGAATACAGGAAAAGGTGATTGTAAAAGCAAAGTATTGTAGTGTGATGGCACTGCAGACTCATGGGATTACACAGCAGAAGACATCCAGAGAGAACAAGACAGAACACTACAAATACCCATCTATGATTAAAGAGTTTAATGATAGACAGAAGGATTATCCATCTCTCATTGAACTCTTTTGGCAACACTCTGGCAATTATTCATATTGAAAAATACATGCCAAATCCATATAAAGAATTTTATTAGTCTTTCCAATAATCCACCTAATCTACTCACCCTGACGCCCATGAAGCGGTCCCGCAGCACGATCCAGGACAGGAGAAAGACGAAGGCTTTGTTACAGCAGAAAAGGGCTGATACATCGGTGCTGTTGATCTTTCTCAGGGCCTGAAGGTATAGGTAGTTTGTCATAATCCACAGCAAGCCAAAAGGAGCCACTTTAGTGAAAAACACCTTCGCTGTCAGTCCATCATCCCCAAAGAACCGACAGCACTCTCTGAAATGAAAAAAAAACAACCATTGCTCACTTCACATAATGCACATTTGAACTGCCTTATGTACATTGCTATTCAAAATGATAAAATTATGTGGAAAAAAGTGTCATCTCTGAGGCTTATAATGAGTACATATTACTTTAGCACTCTTTCAAACCCTTTCTCTGTCACACCAAACAGCCAACAAATAGATTACCACTCGAAAACAATTTTTCAAGCTTTATTCCCTCAGTGAAAATGTTCGGACTTTGTGAGTTTGACATCATCTGATGAAAAACACACACAGTGCTTGTTTCTACTATCCATCTCTGTCCGTTACACTTAGAGCTGTCCTTAGTTCACCTCAATGTGGGATGATGTACTAAGTACAACTGTATAAAAGTAAAACAAAGAAATTACTCAAGCTTTCTTTTCAATTCCTTGAACTGTGTCCTTACGTGACACATCGTATCTTGAAGATCCAGCGTCGGGTATAGCTTTAAAGCCATCGATAAGTGGAAATAAACCATTTCTCAAATCTCAAAGAACTTGTGGTGTCAGATGGCATTTTTCCACCCGTCAGTTTCTGTGCTTGACAAATATATGACTGTCTGAACACATCAGTTCAATGATATTGTGCCATTTTCAGTGTCTTGCACTGCTTCCAGGTAAAATCAGGTGAAGAGAGAAATGAAGCATGGCCTCCGCTGCTTAAACCAGACATTGGACTAAATCACTTCATTCAGGAAAGGGTTTCCTTTATTCTGTTTACTAGTTTTAGTGAGTTAATTACATTTTTTTACATTTATTTTCATGTAATTTAAGAGTGTGTTTTTGCTAGAGTCAGGTCTATACTGTGTGTGATTTATACATTATGATGTGTGATATATTTAAAGTCTCTATAGAATTTACTACACTTCATAGTTGGCTGACATCAATTCAAGGACAGCATGTTGGCTAATAGAGAGAAAGAAAGCGTGATTATGGGTATGTCAGGACCTTTATAACGACCTTTTCACAGATATTCTCTAAAATGTTGAATTGGTCTCTGGGCTACATGTCAACAAAATCATCTGCTTTTAATATTTTAATAACATTATGGTTTTGATAAATCGAGTTGGCTATGAAAAAAGGCACTTCCTGTGACCAAAAATAAAAAAATTCCCCCCCCTTTGTTCTCCACAGCTGGTGTTTTCTCTTCAAATCCTGTACTGCAGTGCTGCTAATATTGTTTTCTCCTGTATGATAGATTGCTTGGGCTTTTCCACATTTTACACAAAAGCATTTGCTAAGTGATTAAATAAAAATAAGCACTTTTCCCCGAAATCTACTGTTTTACTTCCCAAAACTCTTTACTTTGGTCTTTCAGAGCGGAAAGATATTTTTCATCAAGACTCAAAGCAATGAGCCTGTTTAGTATTCAGCTCATAGAAGTTGCAAGGAGAAACCCGGAAAGGACAAACTGTCCATGCATTACAGCATGGAATTTCCTCAGTGTCTCCCTCAAGAGAAAGGGATTTCACTAAACAGATTCATCAGATGTCGGAGATACACAAAACAGTCGGATATTTCAGCTGTACATACTTCGCTCCACTCCAGAACCTCATAAGCTGCAATTTCTTCACCAAGAAAGCAATCCCACAGTGCACCACTAGATCAACACAACCTCACGGGACCAGATTCTTACCTAAACCTCTGTTTTGGTGTCTGTCTCTCAGGACTCTTGCACAGATGTCCGATGTAGTACAGAGGAAAGAAGAGGCAGTTCCACGTGGTGGCGAACCATGTGAGAGTGAAAGGTGCGTCGTACTGCTTGAAGGTCAGTTTGGCCAGCTGGGTGGAGCCTGCCCATGATGAGCACACGCACATCACCATGGCCACGCCCCATATTGCTTTTCTCACTTGGACGGCTGTCACTCGCACACAGCAGTTTAATTTCTGCCTCCCCGCCCCTGACTCTGCCCCTGCTCCGCCCACCATCGCCTGTCCATCAGCAGTGCCCACGATGTTCTCCCTCGGCCGGTCCTCCCCTACAAGCAAACAAAATGACATCAGTTGCTGATTAATGAGCTGTTTTATTTGTATTATGGTTTTGAGCAAACAGTAAACAGAGGCAATCAAATCACATGACACTGTAAAAATACTCCTCTTAAAGGAGAAGTTCACTTTTAAAAAAACTTTTGCTGATAATTTACTCACCCCCATGTCATCCAAGATGTCCATGT
>JAUMHQ010000070.1:17430075-17440871 GCA_032361165.1 Enteromius paludinosus
ACCTACATCTTGGATGCCCTGGGGGTAAGCAAATAAACATCAAATTTTCATTTTTGGGTGAACTATCCCTTTAAGGGGTTTGGAAAAATTAATCGTTAAACGATTCGTTTGGGAGTTTTTGAACAAACAAGGTAAAAATAAATGCATATTTAAGACAATTAAACATGCACCTTAACTGCCAAAACCAAAATAAAAACCATTTATAACCCATAATAGGGACACTTTTACTACAGTTCAAAAAGATCTATATTTCAGTATAATATAATCTCTCAAAAAGTAAATTAAGGGAGTTTTATCAGGTGGCAATTGGTAGATTTTCAGTAAAAAGTTCAAAGGCTTCTGTATGCAGCATAGGATGATGCCAAGTGGCAAATGCATGTCACAAATAATTCATTAAGCTTATCTTACATAACGCTCCGTTACACAGAAAATACATATATAGCTCCTCTGCAACAGTATTGAGGTTAATGGAAGTGTTCATCTTCTTACAGGACCTCAGACTGCAGAACACAGGTAGAAAATCTGCTAATAAATCACTTTGACACTGTTCTAAAGCAACATTGCCACCTTTAAAAGGATCCTTTATGACTGCTGTACATATACTACTGCACTTTCAGAGTGAAGCAGAGCAACACTTTTATCCTTGTGATTTGCATATTCTATTTGCAAGGAGACTTTTAGACTTTGCTTTTACCTGTGGATGCAATTCATGTGTAATTGCAGGCTAGTGCGACACAGGTCTTTTATGCACTTAAGCTTTTAAAAAAAAAAAAAAACAGTTATCTCTGTTACCCACCAACTCTGTCCTAATCTCAAAGGGTTCACTTTCTCAACAATTAAAATCATACAACAATATTCTAATATTGACATGATCTATTGAACAGAAAATGAATTAACTAATTTTAATTGATGAAACACATTATTTATATGATCGAAAAAAATATAACATCCTTACAGCTGTCATTTGCATTATAACATTGGTTTATCTTACTGTCTTATGCTAAAAAATGCTGCATTTATTTAATAGAAAATACAGTAAAACTGTAGTATTGTAACCTATTACAATTTCTGGTTAACTGCATATTTTACAATGTAAACATTTACAAGAAAACCTTATGTAAAATTAACTGAAATGGCTTAATTATTAAGTAACCTCAACATTTTAAGCATATCCTTTTTGGTTTTGTTTTTTTTATATAGTTTCAGGCCCTATTTATGGAAAGAGCCGGGAGCTTTTCAAAGCCAAGCAGTTCTTTTTAACTGTGTGAGGCGAACCCAAGGGCTTTACTACAGTGAAAGAGAATATTACAGAGTGCAGAATTTGACTCTGTTGAAAACAAAGAGTTGAACTAACTCTCTTGTACAGTACAAAAGTAATGATTCTCATGGGTTTTACTTGGCTCTGAACCAGCATCAAAACATTCTCTCTATATTTCTGCTGACTGGTGCTCCGGTGGTTCAGGCACGGATCGCTTGGCCTGTTTGGACCTCTGTTAGCTGTCTCTTGTTGCCTTAAAAAACCAATGAAAAGTGCTATTTGTAAGGCCTCATTTAGAGCTAACACAGACTTTCAAACAGTAATCGAACTTACGTGAGTCACCTAACTGTGATTACCTGCTTGACATTTTCTTGGGGTAGTTATGTTCTCCAAACCCCAGGAACTGAATCACTCTTATTTGCTGTCAGATGCTGCCAGATGTGTCTCTCTAATCTACATAAAGACCATTAAGCAAACAGTATACGTCTTTGCCTTTCTCCACTGTCCTCTGACAGACCTTCCTTCCCTGAAGCCAATTTCGGGTGTCCAGTTTTATTCTGAGCCCATGAAATCCTGTTTGATTGAAGGGTGAGAAGGACAAATGTGACAGATGTTGGTCAAGGATATCACCTCCAACTAAAACTGTTAAATGATACCGTCACATTTTCAAACACATCACTTCTAGACCAATATTAAAGCGCAAATAACAATGTGCAACTTGGTCTAAGAAAAAAATCATATGTAGACAAAATTGGTGAGAATAAATAAGATACATAAGCTCACAATATGCTGCCTTAAACGTCTGCAAACCCAGTCAGTTGCTGATAGCCATTGACTTCAGTAGTATGGAAAAATACTATGTAAGATAATTGCCACTAGCAGTTTGGATTCCAACATTCTTTAAAATACCTTTGTTTTCAGCAGAAGAAAGTGATATAGGCTTGAAGCAAGAATTTTGATTATGTAAATTCACAAGGTATAACCCATGTAAAAAAAAATAGAAGTGCAACATAATATGTTTCCTCAATCCAAAAATAATGACTGCAATGCAAGCTTACACAGATGGGACCATACACATTACAGGCAATATTACAACAAACTCCAGACCCCGCAGCACACAAATAACAGCCACAGGGAGAAAGTGTTTACAGAAACCGATTTAGGAGCGCAGTGAGGGTGTAACAGGCAACAGACACACTGTTTTGTAAGTCTGAGAAGCATTTATCACAGTCTTGTAAGGCTGACAGTGATGGAAACCTCAGTGCTTTATCAAATCAAGTCAGGCAAGAAAACTGAGCTTTTGCTCAGTAGTTCGCTAACTAAGTGCTGTGCAAGAAGCTAGTTTGCTTACAAGCCTAGGGTAACGAGGAAAATGTCTCCCTCTGTCTCTTACAGTGAGCCTCTTTTCTTCAGATGAACACATAATCTTGATCAAAGAAATGCAGTTTTTCTTCTTTCAAAGACATTTTTAAAAATCCAAACTTATAATGCATGCACGTACAACATAAATGAGTTTGGATAGTCTTCATCTCCTCTTTGTTAAGGTAAACAGCCTCTACATCAGCCTTTAATGTATGAAAGCCTCTCTTACCAATCAAATTTCACTTCCGCTTAAATCTGGGTACTCATTTTACGGCTGTCTGGGCAGTAAATACACACCACAGGAAGCAAACTGAGGAGCACACAAGAAAATGAGGACTCTGAATTCTGCATCTAAATTTGTCATTCAGCAATAACAGCAGTACTACTCAATACACGCTGATTATGCGTTATGCAATGTTATCTAAAGTGACTTACAGTAAACTGGCTATGGAGACTTTCTATGGTTCAGTGTTCTGCTCAAGGGCAAAATAGTGACAGTGGAACTGTTCATGCATCACTCTTCCTATGTCTTGAACCCGTGACCTTTGGAAACCCGTGACCACTAGTTTGCCTATAACATCTATAAGTTATTTGTACAGTAGCATCAAAAAGTGTTTGCATACTTAAAAATGTCATTTTATCAACCAATATCAACCAATATCAAAATATGTGCAGTATATGAACTTTTTTAACAATATATCTACCGTTAGTTAATACTATGTAGATGCATGTATATATATATATATATATATATATATATATACATACACAACCCTCTTGATTTTTTTGCTATATAAAATACAACAAATACAGCCTTTTCAATGTTTAATCATTCAGCTTAGGAACATCGAGTGCAGGGCAGGCAATAGGACATTCAGAACCGACAAAAACAAACTGAATGGACCTTAAATACAGAGACGATTAGGGACTAAAGATAAAACATACCTGAACCAAATAACAGAAAAGAAACAGAAACTGGGACATGGCACATATGGGGAGGGAATACACAACAGAAACGGGGTCTACATCCCTGACACTGCGATGACAAATAATGAAAAGTTAATACAGATTTTCAATGCATTGTATAACAAAAGTATTTCATGGTGTGCCCCAATGATGGTCAACTGGATGTTGTTTTATAAGAGTCAGAATACAGCCTCACCAGGCATTACTGTGTCTGTTTCTGAGCACACAGTGGGTCCCAAATAATGTAGACAGCTCCTTTATCTAGAGGGAACAGTCACACAAAAGAGGATAAACAGGATCACGACGGGAAGTTCTCTTCTTTATATCTGTAAACTCCCACCTCACCTGTGCAACAATAGTGTCCATGTCTTGAAAGGTCTGGTTATTTTAAGCATTTAGGCTACATTGCTAAATTTCTACATGCAATACTTGCAATAATTCACTGCATCTCCAGCAAATCAATCAATTACTCATCAATTGATTCCTATGAACCAAATGGTCAAAAGTGTCGAAATCGCCTCTTAGATGTTCCTTTTAAAAAATGTGCCTCTTCTAAAGATTCAGAAGTCAAATCACTTTTAATTATGTAGCTTTACAATATATATTGTTTCAAAGCCGTTTCACATTAATAAACAAGAAAACAACACAATAATATGCTTTTTGTCTGCGAACTCTGCAAAGCAGCTCTACAAAGTAAGTCCAGTAGAGTTATTATTCACCTCGAGTCAGCTCAGTGTTGATTCAGATTTGGTTCAATAACAGTGTAAAGTTCATCAATAAAAAACAAAGTCCTTTCAGGTGTAAGCAGCTCTACAGAAGACAACAGTGTCATTACTGAGCTTGAATCAGTTCAATGTTGGTTCAAATTCAGACCAATAATTAATGTACAAAAATGTGTCAGTTATCAACAAATTAGATTCAGCTATGACAATATTGCATTACTTAATACTAAATTCTATATCCCATATTATTCTCAACTAGTTGAACAATATAATACAAGAGTGTATTTCTTTCAAATAAATAATATAATAATGCATAAATTATTCTAACTAACCAAGGTATTTAAACTGATGTTACATTAAAAACCATAATATTAGATATTAAACTTTTATATTAAATCCACTATTGTTTTCAGCAGAATTTTTATGTGGTCTATAGGCCTACACTATTTAATATAACTGTATCAGAAGTAACTGCAAAGTGCAGAAAAATGAAGAGTTTTCCCTTAATGTAGTTCTTCAAGGGGAAAGTACAGTAATTATTTACTATGTAATGCATTACACCCAACACTACCAATCATCCAGCTCAACTCAGTTCAGCTTCTGTTTGTTCTTAACCCAGTGTTAATGCAAAATCTCGAACATTATCAAAACTGAACTCTACAAGCAAAAATCTGAGATCTCATTACGAACTCAAACATTTGCATTTGTTTGATCTATCCAATTGGCATGCATTGTGCAGCTCTGGATAACTCTTGCATATCAACAATGGTCTCAGTTTTATATCTCCAAGGGATTTTTTTTTTTAGGAGAAACATCTGAGACAACGTTTGAACTCCATCTGCTAAGCTCTGAAGGATCCTCTAAGCCAAAAAACGTTCCTCTGGGAGTCTCTCAACACCTTGATGTTTCACAGCTGTTCCACACAATCAATTCGTTAGTAAAAACGAGTTGCTTACTCTTATAAACAGCATTCCACGGCTGGTAGCCATAATAGCCCGTGATTCTCAAGATCCTCTCCTCGATGGACGCGCTGTTGATGTCCTCAACTGATCGAGATGACTTCAGGTCCTCTTTAATCGATTCATCCACCACCAGGTACTTGAGCTGGCGGAGTTGGGGGCTGATGTCGGACAGCCTTCTGGGACTCACCTCGGGGGATTTACGCATTCCGCTGGAGACAAGAACACAAAGTTGGAATCGCGTGGGCTTCGAGCGCTTGACACCGAGGGTGAGGTGTGCCAGTGAGAGCGTGGCACATGGAAAGACCTTCTCATTACATTGGGATTCGGATAGTCAACCTCTTTAAACAGAGCATAGGGTGTTTCTCAAGCGCAAACAGTCGGCTTTAAACGGCTTCCGAGCGCGATTGGTTTCGGTGCGTAAAGAGGGTGGATGCGCGAGCCTTCACCCTCCACTAACTGGCGCTGCGAACGGAGGAGGCAGAGGGGCTGAGAGATGATAACAAGACATGACTGATGCTCCGTACAGTCTACTACTGGTACAGTAGGCCACGAATCATTTGATGGGAAGTATAGATAATGCAATTGTGAAATACACAAATGCTTAAAATAAAATGTCATATATGTAATACTCAAATATTTGTCGAAGCTGTAAAACAACAACGGTTATTGGAGTACGTTTTACAAGACACTAGCCTACTATTTCAGTCTTTCTAATAATAAAATGCGTTGCTTGCCGTTTATTGGTTAACTTACTAGGCCTACTTGTTAACCGACTATCAATTTCTGAGTTAAAGTGTTTCAAAGTTGCCAAAAATCCTACCATTTCCCCTAGTGTAGAACATTTCTTAAATGAAATTATTAATAGGCGACTGAAATGATAGTATACGATTGCGTAAACACGTCATCAAAATTAAACTCATTCATCAACTTTAGCGGTAGAGAGCAATGAAGCAACAACAACAACAAACTCTATATTAAGAGTTTTAATTAAAATATGTAAAATACCATTTTAGGTAGGAATAAGAAAATAAAAATAAACCAGAGGGTGTTTTTGGACTGTGGTATTAGATTGTAATCTTCAGATGAGTCTGTCAGTTGAATATGAATATGGATCTCGACAGCATATGGCAGATTAGTTGGAGTAGTTTATTATGCCACAGTATGATGGCCACAGGGAGGCGTGCGCGATTCAGCTTTACGCACCAACTCCACTTCACATATAGAACAATTAACGCCACTGTTGGTGCTTTAGGCATTTTTTACTCATACAGTCTCAGATTAGTGGTTGATATCTACAGACAAAACAATAACTGTGAACTTTCATTTCTGCCCTGTTCTTATGAATAAATATGCGCATTAGACTTATAGACTTGTCTTTTTTTTCCTCTCTCTCTCTGTCATCACGACTGACCCTGGGCTTAGAATCTTATTTTTCCCTGAATAGAAACACAACAACTACATATTTGTCACGAAGTCAAGTAAAGCTGCATCTCAACACAACACGTATTCTACATAGGTGCTTTTTAAAATTCTTACATGGGCATCAAGGAGGTCGGGGGTCCCAGGTAACACATACAGTCCCTCCGCGGGGGTCCGAGCCGGTCTCCATCTCCATACATGATCCCCATGAATGACAGCAGATCACTGCTCACACACACAGAGACACACGGACTGGAATGGTCCGCTCACCCACTCTCACGCGCACTCCAGCCGTGGCATTTCCAGATTTTCATATAGTATCAGCTGTCACACCTCCAGCGGTTTTTCAGGACCACAGCGCCATCTGACGGTGGATGCAGTTTCGTGCTGTTTACTGGACTTTAAGGAGAAAGTCGGTCCAACGGTTCAAACCTGCCCTGCATTGTAAATGCGTCATTCATTCATTCATTCATTCATTTATTTGATCCAAAGTACAGCACAAACAGTACAATTTTGAAATATTTATACTTTTTACATTTTAGATAAATGCTGACATTTGGATCTTTCTATTCATCAAAGTATTCTGAAAAAAATAAAATACTCAACTGCTTTAAATAATAATAATAATAATAATAATAATAATAATAGTAGTAGTATACATAGTAAAAGTATTTCTTGAAAAACAAATCACCTTATTAGAATGATTTGAATAAAGTGACAATGAATATTGGAGTAGCCTAATTAATTTTTGATTGCAAGAATAAAATATTCAAAAAGTAAGCAGTTATTGTAAACCATGCAAAATTTTCACAATTTTATAATATTACTTTTTTGAATTAAATAAATACAGGTTTGGTGAGCAGGAGAGAAGTTTTCAAAAAGCATGAAAAATCTTTATGTTCAAAAGCTTTTAATGTAGCTGCACTTTAACAAAATAATTTTTCAAAACTAAAGTAAGTTTTACAAGAAAATAGCTACAGTTTCAGTCTTTCCAGTGATGTTTAATGCAATGTGTTACTTATTTCTTTATAAACCTTTGTGAAACTCTGTTTAAGTTAAAATTGTTGGTCATGCATCTTTTTTAGATGAAACGTCAACAAAGCATGCTGTACAGTACATACATCACTTTTAGCTATAGTTTAAGTCCTGTAGATAATAGATGTTTCTCGAACCAAATGAATGTCTACAGACTGTCCCTTTAAAATGACTTTTATTATTACATTTAATGATCTAGCAAAATTTAAATAACAAAACAATCAACTACTTTGTGAAAACAGCTTAATGAGTATGCTAAACTACGCCTTAATGAAAATTTTTCTTTGGGGGGTTAGCTTATGTAGATTATACAAAAATAATTAGCTCAGTATAAATTCAGTAGATAGAAAAACAATAAGAGCTGGTCCTCTGAGTAAAGGCTCACAGTAGAAAATGCAGAGGAAGAAAGTTTCAGAAAGTCGCCAAACAAAATATGAGCAGCAGGAAAGACCAATTCATCATATTACTGTGCTCTGTGTTGTTTTCAGTGAACACCTCCTCCTTATTTTTCCACTGAGCAGTTTACACACCAAAAAAATCATTGCGTCCTTATTATATGGTACAAGCACTCTTCAGGGGCTAAAAATAGATGACATCTTAAGAGCTCGCAACTTATCCTGCTCATGTTTCTTTTCAGCAAGAAAAGCATCGTCTCTATTATTGTTTCAAATCAAATGTTGTAATTGAATGGTGAATGCTGTCATTCAAATTTAATAAAATCTTGAGTTTGCCATAGTCTCCCTTAAATAATATTTCAAAGAATTAGGTAACTCTTTGAAACCCCAAAAGGTGTAGTTAAAACGAGTCTGATGTAGCTGCTTCGAATTATGACGGTTGGGATGTGAGACGGTAGGATGAAATTTTCGTGCTGTTTCCCACAGAAACCCACCCACAAGGCTGTACGGTATCCAATCTGTGTCACAAACAGTATTCATGGCGACTGTTCTTGTTAGAATTTAAACTGAAGAGAGTACATCCTGTTTTGTTACACTTATGGTCTAATTTGGGCTGTAGCATGCTTGTTGACTGTATATTATTGTCTGTTGTCTAGTTTATCAAGGCAGCTAGTTGTAAGGAGAACTAGAAGAGCTTTGGCTTGTGTGTTTAGATAGGCTGGACTCCTATCATTCATGGTTTATAGAGACATGCTGGGTTTCACAGCAGACCCTTTGCACCTATATATATGTAAAGGTAAATTAAATTTTTGCTCATCTTTTGTGGCTGTGTTTGCGCCCTACATTTTTTTGATGTGGCTTGTATTTGGGTCAGCAGCCTTCCCTGTTGCCATGTAACCAAAGACGCTGTCTGCTGATGGACTCTCGACTGGCCCTTGAGTCCAAAACCCAGCATCCGTGTTGAAAACATGCATCATACATAAACAACTACACAAATAATCTGACTAGAGATAATAGGAGTTGTGCTCCAGTCCTGGTGGAAATCACTGAGAGCTGTCAAGTAAACCTTGAACTAAGAAAACTTTCAGCTATCCGTTGTTTATTTATGTGATTCTGTGTAGCTACTGTGGCACGAATAGATTCAGAACACATCCATATTAAAAGATGAATAATTCATGACCTGAATGCAGCAACAGGTTAATAGTTAGTAACATGGTCACACTTTTGCAATCTAAAAAGGCTTGCATAATCTTTTCTTTTGAAACGTGTAAACAGCTCTTTGTTGTTTGTTCAGTGTGCCTTTTGTGTATCAGATGGGAAGGAAATTTGTGACTCTATACATATAGGCTAGCACTATGCTCATGTGTTACATTTGAAACGGTTAAATGTGATAACTCCTGAGTGAAAAGAGGTAACGTTTCTGTACTATAAATTGAGGTGGCCTGCAGGACCAAAGAAAGAGAGTTCAGAGCAGCTATCATTTATTGAGGTCTTCTCCAGTAGGGTCTTCTTCATCAATACAGAGATGAAAGGAAACCAGGGCAGGCAAGAATCAGAGAACTCTGGGTACAAAAGTGAAAAGCAGAAGTGAAGTGGTCAGAAAAATAGACCAAAAGGATAGAAGTAGTATTGAAATATGCAGTATACATGTAGGGCTGTTTAGCTGTTTCTTGAAGATGGCTAAAGCTCAGATTGATTTGGGCTGGTTGTTCCACTAGGAGGGAACAGTCAATGCTAAAATCTGTGAAAGTGATTTTGTACTTCTTTAGAAGGGCACTGCAATGTGCCGTTCACTTGCAGATTGCAAGCTTTTAGAGGTCACATGAGTCTGAAATAGTACATTTAGATGTTTTGGAGACAAACGTCAATGCCTTGAATGTTATTCGAGCAGCTATTGGAAGCAATTGCAAATTGATGGAGACCGTGACATGCACTCTTTTCTGCTTTTTAAAGACTAACCTTTCAACTGCATTTATTTATTTATTAGTTTATTTAACAGAAACAATGCAGTGTAACATTGCTACACTTTCATGCAGCCAATGCTCTACATTTAGGCTTCTAACCAAAAGCTAATTTGCAGCCCCAGTCCCTGGTTAAGCCTTTTTAACATAAAAAAAGAAAGAAAATATATAATAATAATAATAATAATAATAATAATACAAAACCAAAATCGAATAAACAGCTGAGACTGTGTACAACCATCAGTGTTCACATACTTTGAACCACTTTTTCAGTTTTGTTTCAACTGTGTTTGCATTTTCAATTCAGCTGGTAGGCTGTTCCATAGCAGTGTACCTTGAACTGAAAATGTGGATTGGGCAAATGTAGTTTTTCTCTTTATACAATTCTGAGTAGTGATCCCCTTTCTACTCTGTTTTGATATTAATTGGCATATAATTTCTGGTGCAAGATAATGTAAATATTTCAAAATCATTTTAATACGAGACAAATTTATAAAATGTTCAAAACTATATTTTTGTAGAATATTACAATGATGCCATCTGTTTGATTTCTTATCCAAAAATGTTAGTGTTTGTTTATATAAAGATCTAACAGATAAGTTGTATATTAAAGGTGCCATAGAATGGAAAACTGAATTGACCTTGGCATGGTTGAATAATAACAGTTCAGTACTTGGACATAACATACTGTGAGTCTCAAACACCATCGTTTCCTA
>JAUMHQ010000070.1:17476074-17487591 GCA_032361165.1 Enteromius paludinosus
TAAGGGGTGACTCAAGGGAATATCAGATGCGAATAATGAGGAACTGGGGTTGGCTGGGGATCGGCATCGGGGGCCAGCGTCCTGAATTTCTCAAAAGAGAAAACGAGACAAAGCATCAGCCATGGCGTTTTCTTTCCCTGGGATGTGTTTTGAAGTCAAAATGAATAGATTTTGGGCATAAATCCAAATTAAGCGTCTGAGGAGGGGCATGATAGCGGGGGAGTTGGAGCTGTGTTTATTAATGAAGTGAACGGTGGCTTCGTTATCGCAGTGAATGATCATTATAGAAGAAGGAGTGGCCGTTCCATTGGGAAAGGAAGGACACCCAGACCTGAAGTTAGTGGAGGCATGGGGCTGTCAGGCTGACTTGGTCCTCTAGGGTGGGGGTGGATGCGGCTAGGGTTAGCAGGTGGGAGATGAAAGGGCGGCCTTGGGGAATAATTCGTATCGCGAAGTTTAGGTGCCCTAGGACTGATAGAAGCTCTTGTTTCGAGCACTGGGGGTTGGAGAGGAGATTAGATGAGATCAGGATAATTCAGTCTACTTTCTCCTTGGGAAGGGAAGCAATGAATGTCTGGGAGTCTAGGTTAATACCCAAAAATTCGATATTGGTGCTGGGCCCCAGGGTTTTTTAATGAGCGATGGGAATGCCTAGGTCTGCGAAGACCTTTAAGACCGTGCTCAGGTCTGTGCCTGGGAGGGCATGGGAAAGGGAGAGGAACAGAAAGGAGGTGGATGAGATGGTTAATTTGGTGGTTGTTTGAGAGGATCCAGCATATGGCTTCGGAGAGCATATCAAAAACCGAAGGTGAGGCGAACTGCAAAGTAGAATAGGTTCTGCCACTGGATGCCAAAAATGTGCCAAAAGTCAGGATGGACAGGCATGACTTTAAAGGCGGATGTGATATCTACTTTCGTCATCCGGGCACCTTTTAACCGTTTCTTTCCTGAAAATTTTCGGGTAGCAATCCCAATTGGGCTGACCCGGTAGGTACTGAAAGGAGGGGAGGGGAATGGGGCCAACTATGAAATTAGCTTCTAATTCTTTTTTGATAAGGAGCTTAACTGCTTTAGGCTCTGTAGTGGCTGACTGTAAATTATGGCAAATTAGGGATTGAGAGGGGAGGCTGCACACTCCTGGATGAAAGCCATTCGTCAGACCTGATAACAGATAATATGAAAAGTTAGGGTCAGGAAAAAGAGCCAGTTCGGCTGACAGTCGAGTAATGTCGACAGAAGTCGATAAATACTTTTTAGCATGTTTATTAAAGGCAGTACATATCAGTTTCGAATGGGCCCCCCGCAGAAACTGCAAATATGCAAAAATATTGTGGAACGGAAACATGAGTTGACATTGAATTTTTGTCAGATGGAGCGGGAAGGAAGAGAGGGGTGAGAAGGAGATTTTGGGGACGTAGCTGGTAGATTTGGGGCTTTCCTGGAGGGCGGGGAGGGAGGGGTTAACATAAAGGCAGGAGTCAGAAGCATGGGTGACTGACCTGCAGACCGCGCAGGTGAAGTTGCGGCAACCGGTAAATACACACGATTGTGCAGTTCTAGGTCGAGGGCGCCCCAGTAAGGACACTGATTCCACTGGGACACCCTCAACATGGATTTGGCGGAGAACATCCTGTGGTAGCTATAAAAATGGGTGCCCCCATAGGAGGACGCAAGCTCAGCGATGATTGCGAGGTAGTCATTGAGCCTGCGCCTCCTATGAGGAAAATCTGAACAAATAGTGTTTGTGAAGCGGGAAAAAGCAATAGAAACTTCGGGGAAGGTGAGTGCATGGGAAGGATTGGTTTGGGACTGTTTTAAAGTGAGAGTGAATTCGCCGCAATCCACCTGACGGTCTGCAGGGCTGGGGGAAAAAGGAGAAAGGTATTAAGATATTAATTGTATCCAAAATAAGTTTTTTTTTTTTTTTACATAATGTGTGTCCACTGTGCATATAAATTGTCAATATAAATACATACATGCAAATGTTTTTAAAATATATGTGTGTGTATGTAAATGAATATACAGAGTATACACATTATTTGATGTCAGCAGAAACTTTTATTTTGAATGCGATTAATCGCTTGACAGCACTAATTTATATGTTTGTGTGTGTGTATAAAAATAATATTATGTATAATAAAACTATATAACTGTAGCTATATATAATATCTAAAACATATGTTGGATGCGTTCAGATCTATGAATGAAGGGCTAATTCAAATTGTGTGCTAAATTGTTAGTGAATATCCAGCACTCTCTCCGCCTTCAATACCACGACTGAGGTGAGACCCTTGCTCCGGGTGTGTGTTCACGGTGTATGTGTTTGGTTGATCACTTCTCACTGCTGTGTGTGTGCACTTGGGTGGGTTAAATGCAGAGCACTAATTCCTAGTATGGGAAACCATACCTGGTCACTTCCTTCCTTCCTTCCTTCCTTTTCCTTTAATTCTAATGAGTGACTGAACCTGTGGAGTATAAATTCACTTCTTAGCTCTTCTTAGTATTCATGTTGTTCACATGTTTGGATAAATTGTTAACTAATGAGTTAAACTAAATATTTAGCTTTTAGGGCACATTCTGATTCGGACAAAAGTGTTCATGTCCAATATTAAAATATGATATTGCCGCATCCTGTGATAAATGAGCTGCATTACATTCTCATCGAAGTTCACACTGTGTAACTGCTGAAATATTGCCTCGTTACCTGGTTTTAACACCCTACTGTGATATTATGTACCAATCATGACCAATGACTTCTTTATGTCTGCAGCTTCTTTGCTCTGTAGAAATGACTCATTTAGTAGCTCAATGTAACTGTGAAGTCAGTGGTACTGATTTGATTATAGCTGTGATTTGAAAACAGTCCACTGCGTTAGTTTCAGCTTCAAAACTCATTGGAGCACTGAAAATAATGCAGACAGAGAGGTGCGTTTAGTCCTACGGTCCGCTTAACTTAACCTTTCACATCTGATTTGACAAAGTGTTTCTGCAGCGCGTATTTGACTTTGCTCTTCGGCTTCAAAGCAATCAGTACGACCCTTTCATAGGCCAAACGTTTCTGTCTCTCCCTGTCAGGAAGCTAATTCATTAGATTTGACAATTCCCTCACAGCAAACACCCTCCAACGGGGAAGTCCCACACAGGCTATGGGACTATGGGTCAAAATATGATGACAAGGTTGGATGAGGCCACTACATAAAAAAAAAAATAAAAAAAAAGGGTTGTGTTTTTTTTCATTCATTGTTTTGTCTTTAAAATCAATGCAATTATTGTTCTTTGATTTTGTTTTTTGACAACATTTGAAAACAGGCATTTAAAATAGTTGTAATTATGATATATATTATATACATAAGTCACTTTGCTATGTACATAAATATCATTATTCATGATTGTAGTAATTACATTTTCAGGTATTTTGTACGTTTTACTACAAAAGCATTATTTTGTTAAATTTGCAAGGGACTCAAGGTGCTGGTTTGTTATAGGTGTAATACAGAGATTACAGTAAAATTTCAATCTAGGTAGAGAAAGTTTCAAGGTAAGGAAGAGTTTCGCTGCTGTTTTGAGAAAATTTTTTTTTACCCAGTGTTAGAACTACAGACGTTTTCATTTATTAAATATACCATCTGCTGAGCAACAGGACAGGCTTTGGATGTTTTATGGATCAGTCCCTGGGACCTCCTGAAGAAAAGGAAGAAAAAATTACGACCGACACAAGGAAAAAGATTCTGTAACACGGGGCGTTAGATGCTTGATCTCTTCCGTAAACCTGCACATCTGCTCTATTCAGATTTTTAAGAGCATTACGAAATCAAAATTATCCAGACCACTGAAGGTGAGCGTTCAGAGGTATCTGGCTGTCAGGACCAATAATGTTCCACAGCAGGTGTTACAGCAGTTCTTCTGCACAGTGATATCAGACTTCTCATATTTCTCTAAAAGCAATAAGCAGCAGGTTTCTGTCATCATGTACCTAATATTGGTACCCTGTCAGCAAGATGACTAGTATAACTCCATAATAATTAAATTAGCTTTGCTTTACTCCAGAAAAGCAACAGCCTGCTTGAACTCCTCTCTTGTCGTTGGTCATGACCTAGTTTCAAATCCGCCTAGTAACAGTGACAATGGAGAGTTGACATGAGTTTTGACCCCTTATTTGCCCTACAGATCTAGCCTTTACTGAAAGACTAAATGGAAAATACTAAGAACAAATATTTGTTTGCAGCTTAAAAAGCTTAAAAAGTATCATTAAAAAGTTAGGGGTCAGGAAGATTTAAAGAGTTTCACCAATAATAGAAAAACACTGTTAAATAATTTAATTTATAATTTTTTTCTATTTCACTGTTCAGCAACTTATTTTTATTGGTTCTTTGATGAATACAACAGTATTCGTCTAGCTTTTGTAATAAATGCTTTTGTAACATTATCAATGCATTTACTTGAACTTTTGTATTTTTTTATTTATAGTGCATTTAGTGGCTGGTTAAAATAGATGTAAAAGTTGTGCGAATGTGTTGTAAACGCATCCTTAAGTCAGCTTATAGTACAGCCCTTAATTTTCAACTTCATTTTCTTCAAGTTCATATTTTCTGAAAATAGAGAACGAGAGAGTTTCCTGTTAATATGTCGAGCCACTTTTTTTAAATTATTTTTTTTATAAAAGAAATGAAATATTCATGAGTTCCAATCAATGTATAAGAGCGAGAGGAAAAATGGAACGGCGGGGCAGAAGGTGCTGGAGGAGGCAAAAGAGCCCTTTCAGTTTTCACAACCACAGTAATGCAATAACGTCCTCATTTCTGTGTCCCAGTATAGCCATATATCCTTTCTTCCGTGCATCCATTCATTGTCATGCTATCTTTTGCTTTGCATTAAAAACCGAATGGCAGAACATACCCAAAAACGTGTTGCATCTTTTCCAAAAAGACTCATGGCTGTATTTGATCAAAAGGGTGCTTCTACTAAATACTGAGCAATGTGAATACTTAGGACCATGTGATATTTCAGTTTTTCTCTTTTAATAAATCTGCAAAAATGTCAACAATTAAATTTGATTTTAGCAAATGGCTGTAGTATAACAAAGAGTGAACAATTTAAGGGGGTCTGAATACTATACCCGTACCCACTATATCTGACCTATTGCTTTAATTGTGGTGTATTGTTGCCGTCATTAATGTTGTTTGTGCTCTTTTCAAGAAGCAGCCAGATATTACTTTGACTTTAAATAAAAGCGGTCTTAAAAATTGCTTGACATAATGGCACAACCACCAGCTCTCCGTCATTACCAAACAATACATAGAAGCAATGTGTCTTGTTTTAGATTACGCAGAACAGCCAAAGCTCTTTAAATCTGCCTGCTAATGGTCTAAACCTGCCTCTTATTTAGAGCCAAAACACAGCAGTTAAAAAATATAGCAGACAAACATCCACTTAAGCATCCCTTTCCCAAAAATCTGTCCCAAAACACTGAAATATTTATAGAACTAAAGTGTTTCAAGACTGCTTGGAAAATATAGATCTTTTGGCAGAAGTGCTTAGAGGCAGTAGTAGTTGTTTTGGGATTATAGAATACTTATTGAATTTTACTACCTTGAATACAGTGATATTTATGCAACTAGTGACAATAAATGGAATTGCAATACATTTGTTTGAGTGTTATTATTAGAACTGATAATGCCTTTTAAATAAGTGATGTTAAAAAAATTGAAATTCAAATGTAAAAAAATGTCATCTGTAATTTTTAATTAGAAAAGTTATACTTTGACAGATAAACAGATGGATAAATTGACAGACAAATGGTCGGATAGAAGGATAGCCAGACGAATGGATGGACAGATTGAAAGATGGAAAGACATAATGCATACATGGATAATGGGAAAATGATATACGGACAGACAACAGATGGATTGACAGGTGAGTGGATGGACAGACAGAATGACGTACAAAAACGCTGACAAATCGATGGATGGACAGATAAAATGTATTAAAAAACATAAATGCACCAATGAAAGGTCTCAATCTATGCATCTTGGTTTATATTTTGTTAGCATTTTTTGCATGCTATTGTGCTTTTTAGTCCTCATGCAATTAAAGTATAGCCTAATAAGACAATGCAGGTCATTTGCATGCATCAATGCACCACCTTAATGTTTTCTGGTTCTTATAAGTCTATGAGACTAAACATAATGAATGTCCCACTTAGCAGCCATCACAGTGAGAACCAGACAATCAGCAGATGTAGATGACTTACTGATTAAAAGGATTCATGAATGTGAGATAAGCATGCCGTTTTGCATAGATCTGGGCACTAGGCCTCCTTGACTAATCTCCCTTTTAGTGTTGAGTGTGTATTAGAGAGAACAAACTCGACAGACTGGGATGACTGCTAGAGCATGAGGGAGGAGAAGAGAGCAGGAATGCGCTCTGATCAGTGGCGGAGAGAAGCGAGAGCTTCTAGGGTGTCAGGCAGCACGCAATATTCACAGATGAGAGGAAGCAACATTAAATATGGAAGTGCTGTGTTGCTCAGACAGGCTGCAACAGGACAGGAATGATGTGATGGCTTTTGTCACGCTCTCTGGAGAAGAAGCTGAGATTTCAGCTTTGGTGGATTTATTCATTCGTTCATTCATTTTTTACTCCTCGGTTCTCCTCTTTTGTGCAGTAACTCTGTAGTGTGGTTATGTTTTTTCATAGAGAGGAGCATTTGGACTGGCCTTCTACACACTGCTTTTGGCCGAAAAAGTGTCACAGAATTTCCGAATAACCCTGTCCAGTTTGTTCTACTCGTCTCCGGGTGTTTTAATGGCTGGAACTGTGTCAATCACACAGACGGCCGGTTACATAATGGCTTTAAAAGTGTCAGAGTGGCTTTCTCTCATAGCAGTGTTCTGCCACACAGTGATAGCACAACAGCCTTCACCAACTGCTACCTCTTCAGAGACTGTCCTCACCCTCCATCTGACTCACGCACCTTCTGGCAGACACTCTGGGAACGATCCAATCACTGATAGGGCCATGCGAAGTGGACTTCACAGGGTATTTGGCCAGCTTAAGTGAGATTTCAAAATCATAGAGAGTGTGTATGCACCACAAATAGAATACAAAAACAATTATGGATTGATATATTATTGTACAGATGGCTAATAAATCAACCTGCAGTATGAATATGTTGGTGTGTTTGTGCATGTTCATAGTACATTGTGTCCAGCAGGGATAGTAAAACGTAACATTTTTAGACTAACCTGCTGTCCCAATGAGAAAAAAAAAAATAAAATAGTAAATGATGTTTCTCTGAAAGCGTAACAGGTTTTCTGTAAGGGGTAGGGTTAGGGTTGGTATAGGGCAGATAAATTATTGTTTGGTCGGTATAAAAGTAATAGAAGTATATGGAAAGTCCCCACAATTCACAGAATCAGAACTGGAGCAGTCGTGGCCTGATGGATAGTTTGATGGTTGGAGTTGGAATCCAAAAGTCGTGGGTTTGAGTCCCAGGTCCGGCAGAGATTGTAGGTGGGAGAGCTTTCTCCAGCTTCAATGCCACGACTCAGGTGAGACCCTTGAGCAAGGTGTCGTTTCCCCAACTGCTCCCTGGGTGCTGCAGTAATGGCTGCCCTCTGCTGACATTTATTAACATTCAAATTCAATTTTGAGTTAACATCTATTTTTCAGACATTGTGCAATACATATGAAATTAAACTAATTTCTAATGCTTTGTTATTAATTCGTTACTATATTTGTATTTGAAGCAAGTTTCTTATTGTCACGCCGTCCATGTCTTCTGATCCCAGGCCAGACACAATAGGTGCTTTCGACTTAATGTGGCGCCGCGAGAAATCGATGCATTCTGGTAAGATCATTTGTCCGACTTTGATCGGCGCTGCAGCCACCTTTCGATCACATGTGCCATCAAAGTACAGTGAAAGCAGTCGCATAGGTCAGGCGCTGCAGTTGCTCAAAATCGGCTGCGAAAGCCTTGATGACGACACACTTTATTCTCATTGGTCAGATTTTGTGACGACAAGCACGATGTTCGCTGCGTGTTTTTTCTTTAAAAGGTTACTGTATGTAATCAATCTTTATATAGAATATCTGATTTTCAAACAATACATTGATGAAAATGAAGATTAGGCGATATGGTAAATATGGCGATATGGCTTGGTCTGCCATAATGACGTTGATTCAGCACACTACGGAAACCTATATAAGTGTCCAACCTGACGGCCGTCTCTTTACTCCTCCCCCGACTGCAAGGGGCTGCTCTCGCCAGCCGGTGGCAGGCTAGTGTAGTGCATCTCGAACGCACCTAATAACTCGTTCTCAGTCACCTGAATACCGACTGGAACCACCTGGCAGCAATCAGGAACACAGTTTAATTGGCAGGCAGTTCAGAAGCTCTTTGTCGGAGCTCGAGGTAACTTTGCTAACCTCTTGTTCTTCCTATGTCAACTGCATGAGATTTCACAGAACCACAGTTGATCCTTCGCTGCCAAGACAAAGAGAACCAAAGCCACACTCACCTGAACCGAGCACTCTTCAGCCTGTTGTCGGTGAGGATGGTAAGATACAAAGCTTCTCTATCACACAGTCATACTTACCTGAAATACTTACCTGAACTAATTACCTGAACTGCATAGTCTGTGATTCAAGATAAGGACGAGCGATACTCACCTGAATGCCCAGAGCCCGTATCATATAATACATATGCACATTAGAAAAGCACATAAACCCTAACCCCCTAATCCACATGCCCTTAATATTACAGTATATGATCTACTAGAACTTTCCAAATAAGCACATTTTGTCAAATGACACTAACTCCTGCTGAGCGTGTAGGGAGCAGTGAGCACAGCGTAGGGCTCCAGTGAACCAGAGCGCAGCTTTTCTATGCTACAGTGACACAATACAGCTTCTGTATTTCCATCTAATGGACGTCACTGAGCTCCATCACATCTATTGTCATGCACAACGCTGGAAAAGGTCAGGAGGAGATTTGGCAGAAATGAATTATTGACTGATGCCAGCTGGATTCTGAATCCCTCTGCTCTACTGGGCCCGTCTCCATACACAAGGCACCAGCTGAGAGCACAGCGGGCCTCCCACTATTCATCGGATTTCAGTTTAATAAGACTCCTGAATAACACTCTGATACTTTAAAAAAACATGTCTGTCCCACAGCAGCTAATATGGTAAATGATATTAAACACATCAAAGTAATGATGCTAAGAATCTCATAGGCTGTAAGGATTTCCCTAAAGCTGACTTGTGAATAGTTGTCGCCTCATGATTTGCATTTTGTGTATGGGTCTGCAGTTCTGTTTTGACAGGTGGTGGAAACTGGGATTTACACTTAATGTGAGCTTGTGAGTAATCATGGGGATACTGCTTTTACTGTCTTACTGATCCCATCATGCTAAATTTAATACAAGGTTTTTGATGCAGCTTATTTAGCTGCTCACAGGTGCAGCCAACAGCCCCAATGTGTGTCATAAAATATTAAGCCTTCCGGAAGAGCGCAAAGTCCCGTCTTGAAATTAAATTAATCAAGTCCTTCCCAAAATAGCAAGAGAACACTTGATGATGCCATCTGCCCAGTATAATCAGCTTTCTGACTGATATTCCCCAGAAACTAGTGATTCAGGACTTATAAATACACCCAAACATATATTTTGGAGAATTACGTCAAACATAAAGCTGTTTTTTTACATGCAGTGTATTTATCAAATCTCAAAGGATTATTTTATTGTACTGAGAATTTTTTTATTACACTCAGAAAGTTCTTAATTATGCTTAATTTAAAGTTGGCATAAAAAGTGTGATTGTCTTTTTTCTCTTTTGACGTATATCTGAGGGAAACGCTTTCTCAAAGGAGAAGTTGGATTATTACGAGAGCACATGGATTTTTAAAAAAATAATGATGTGCATGGATGAATCATTTATAATAAACTCTGCAATATTCTAAAAGAAGAAAACTAAAATAAAAATAGGCATCTGTGGTTCCATGAAGAAACTTTACCCTCAATAAAAAGTTTTCTTTTGAAATGATCTTTGGGGGTCCCAAGTGGTTTGGCGCTTTTAGTTTCAAAAGTTTAATCAATTTTGACATCATGATTATTTTAACTCCACTTTAAAGGGGTCATAATATAAAAAAATCCAATTAATCTCTTGATATGGAACCAATTAAGCATTATGCATGCATCAAAAGTCTAAAAAAAAAAAATGGCTTGTTTGGATATTGTGGGATTTTTGACTTCACACAGGATAATACATATGGTAGGGCTGCCTCTAGAGCAAGACATTGATTAATTGTTTTACATCACTTCACTTCAAGAGAAGCTGTCTTGAAGTGAGAAAAATGTTTGTGTCAGCATTTGAATGCAGCTCCACTCACTGTCATTCAGTCATTTGTATGAATAATGTTTTTCAAACACTTTATCGCATGAAATAGTGAGGAGATGTTAATACATTTTCCTATTCAGTTATGTCAGCCAGTCATAACTGTGGCAATCCTTAATGGAGCCAATCCTTAAATATTAAATATTAATCGTATCAGTCAGAGGGTCAGAATGAGGACTTTTAGAAATGTTAAAATTATTTTGTTATTTTGTTTTCGGATACTTTCTGTGGATCCATCTCAACTCCTTTTGGTGTTATGAAGTAGCCAAGGAAGTGCACACGTTGTAAATGGAACTTACATTTTTCTCCTTTTAGATACAAGTGGTACTGCTGGAGCCGATCCAGAACCTGTCTGACATGAGAGTTGTGAGTTTTGAGATCTTGGGAATAAATGAGAATATCATCTATATAGATGATCACAAATTGATGTAGCATGTCCCTAAAGATCTCATTCATGAAGCTTTGAAATACTGCGGGTGAGTTGGCTAGACCATACGGCATAACGCAGTATTCGTAGTGGCCGCTAGGTGTCACAAAAGCGGTGTTCCATTCGTCTCCGCTACGAATCCGAATCAGATTATATGCACTTCTCAGATCAAGTTTGCTAAAGACATTGGCTTGCGTTAGTTCTTCAAGTGTCGATGGAATTAAAGGAAGTGGATAGGCGAATTTAAGAAGGTCTGAGAATTTAAAGCTCGGTAGTCAATACAGGGCCTTAATCCCCCATCCTTTTTGGCCACAAAAAAGAAGCTTGAGGCTGCTGATGATGTAGAGGGTCTAATGAACCCTTGTGCTAACGCTTCAGCAACATACTCTGCCATGGCTTTTTGCTCAGGTAAGGAAAGTGGGTATACTTTACCCTTGGGCAGACTGGCTTGGGGCACTAGGTCGATCGCGCAGTCCCATCGACGATGTGGTGGTAGTTGGGTTGCAGCCTCCTTACTGAAAACGTCAGCATAGTCAGCATATTCCTGCGGGATTTCCATCCTTTGCTGCGCTTCTGGACTCTCCATGGAGGTTGAACAACAGGTTAAGGTAGCTGATCGAGGAAGAGGTGATAAACAATGTTCAAAACAATAGGTACTCCACTGTAAGATTTCACCTGTTCTCCAAAGGGTAGTC
>JAUMHQ010000070.1:17487691-17518604 GCA_032361165.1 Enteromius paludinosus
TTTATTTTCTTATATTTGATATTATATCTAAATATATTTAATATATAAACATAACATATTTTCATTAAATATATATAATGTATATAATATATAAAATATATATAATGCATGTGTTCGTATTTATATACTTAATAAATATACACAGCACATACAAACATGTTATGCAAAGAAAAACTTTTATTTTGGATGCGATTAATCATTTGACAGCACTAATTATTACATTAAAATAGATCAGTCATTTATAAATGAGATTAAGATTACATTTAGTAAAGTCTATTATCAAGAAGATTAATTAGGAAGGGTTTTAAAAATGGGTAAATCAATAAGATGCCAGTGATATCAGTCTGTAATTTGGCCTCTTGTGGGAAAGACATTGTGACACTACAGGTTCTACAAAGTCCAAATAAACAAAATAGAGAAAATTGTTATAATGGGGCTGGAAATCAGGAAACGAACACAAACTAATATATGTTGTGTTCAATTGGCTATGCCTATCTTTTCTAAATTGATTATTACTGTTGCAGTTGGATGCATGATATATAAGATTTTAAGGAATTCATCATTCTGTTAATAAGACCATTCAGAAATTCTTAAACATGCTAATTACTGGGAGTATTAACATACGATTCAACATGTGTCCACAAATCCTAGCAAGTCTGTTTGAGTGCTCAGATGATTGTCCTTGTCATGTTTCTTCATCCACTTAATTAGTGAAGCAGCTGCAGTCTCAATAGAGCTTAATTGGCAAGTTATGTTGGAGACTGAGTGCTTTCTGGTCGCTAAGGCAACCCGATCGTACAGTTGACAACAACAATTGATTTTTCTTAGAAAGGAAATTAAATAAATCAACAGACCCCTCAAGGCTGTACGCTTTGGTGATCTTATCAGAGGAAGGGGTGTTATGAGACACCCTTGAAAATGATAATGATGTCTCCTTTGATAACTGGTGATGATAGCACTGAGCTCCAGGTTCAGTTCTTCAGGTCTAACAAAGGGATGTGTCCAATCTGTTGGTGAAAATAATGACTACACAATTGCTTTTGGTAACCAGCAAGAAATACCAGTCTGGCTTTTTACAATACATTTGCAGGATGTATTAAATTTGCTGTAAAATGAGACATTTCTGGGGGACAAACGCTAAAAACTATCCCCAGAAAACCAGTATACCTATACAATGCCCTGTGCTAGCAATGCTGTGGTAAGCAGCTGTGGTTTCAGAGTGCAGGGAGATAACCCTTTAGAGCACTGGAAGCTCAAAGTTAGCAGCATGCATGAGGGAGGACCAGAGATGATAATGTGTCATTCATAGTGTTTCACTCAACGCAAATAGATCAACTTCCGCCTGGCTGAACTCCCTCCAGAGGGGCTCTACCTCCCTGAGCCCACAGGAGGATCTGGTATGCCAGTCTGTACAGTGAGCACAAATGCAGACCCCCAATGGCCGTTGATGTAGGAGACCACCGATGCACGGATTGCACTGGTGCGCTGCTGGAGCGACTGGAAAGCAGATGGCTCTTTATGTTTTCGGATCACTCCTGTGGGGCCACTGTATTGCATGCATCAGTCCATGCCTGGCACCGGTGCATCCTGAAAAACACCATTGTGTTTGGCACTGCCATGCTAGTGTCGCTTGGTGAAATGAGATGTATTCAGATGACATCTTCAGTGATGTAAGATCTGGTGGTGGTGGATAGCCAATGGAAAGGCTCTTAGAAGGCTCTGAACTAGTGCACCGTTCATGCAGGTGGGGTATGGCAGGTAACACCTGATCTAAACCACAGGAGATGGCAGGGGTAACACAGCAGCACCTTGAGGGCCCTGAGAAGTATCAGGCAATGTATATACTGAGGTGTGCACTCTCCTGCCCAGAGGGGTCTTCCCTCGAAGGTCTTCTTTAAAAGAATCTTTTGACCCTCTTGAAGACCCAAACTGAGTGTATCACCGTGATATAAGGAGCTAGAGGATGGCAGGGGCTGCTTCTGCTCACCCCATATCGCTGCTCATTCATGAATTCATGAATTGTTGGACAAATTTAGATAGAGGTCAGATGAATAGCATTTATTCTGGGAAGAAAATTGAAGGCCCTGGCATGCTGGTTGTAATCTAACATGTTAGAAGAGTTTGTCTTTTTCTAATGAACATGCTGCTTCCTGGCTGGCCAGTCGATTAACTTGGCCACAGCATGAGTAACAACTTCACCAGCTCCTTGTATGCCAGGGATGGCGCCTATCCCAAACAGGTGATGCAAAGATTGTGCATATCCTCTCCGACCACGTAACAGGGAGTATCTAAAGTTCTGTCTGCTCAATTTGTGTTCTTAATAACTGAATATACCGACTACATCAGACATACGCGAACACACGCCACAACTTACTGAAGAGCAGAGGCTAACATGCAAACGTGTCCTTAAGTGTCCTGGAAATTTTATTCTCTCCCTGTTGAAAAAACAGAGCCTAAACCAGCAAAGGACCAGTTTACACCAGTCAAAACTAGCATCCCAACTTCAAAACATACCTAACCAGCATATGCTTCAGAACATGTTCACACAGAAGCATTCCCAAAGCAATCATATGCAGCTTGAGTTCTCTACGGGGGAACATGCTGTCAGTTTGTTTAAACATGTTATAACACGCTAGCTACATGTTACAGCTACATCAGGTGCATACCAGATAATGCTAACATCATATGATCTATCTATCATCTATCTATCATTTGCAAAGTGTTAAAACATGCTAGAAACATTAACAACAGGCTAAAACATGCCATGGTTTCTCTGATTTTAGGGGGTCTAATTGGGTCAGCAAAGGTTTAGCAATGAGCTTAGGGCATGCCAGATGCGTTACAATTCATTAGAAACATGTTAAACCTGCTAGATACATGTTAACTACATGCCTATACATTCCAGCATGATTGCTTTGTGATTTTATGAGGTCTAATTGGGCCTGAAACGGTTTATTTAGTTACGTTTAATTGACATTGTCAAGCTAAAATTGTCTTCAAACTTTATTCATCATTTGTATATTTTATCACCTAGCTGGTGCTGTTGTTTGTACTGCTGTTTGTATTAAAAATGCCTTCATTTTCAGCTTTTTAACGAGATATGTGTGCCTCGGTCTTACAGTTTGTGTAAAGATGACATTTTTAACAAGCAAACAGCTGAAAGTATTTCATCACTTCTGCTCCTGTCTCATCTATAGGGGGGCAGAGTTGCTAAAACCTCTGTGAATAATAGCATCCACGGCTGGCCCATTCCTGGTCTGCGCTGGGTCACATGCAAGGACCGTCTGTCAGGACTCAACTTGTTTCCTCTCACTGGTGGACATGGCCGCAGCTCCAGCCCAGAGAAAGACGCAGAGGAGATGGAAGAGCCATCTGATGAGGTAAGACCAGAATGTTTATGTCTGTTTCAAAGGTAACTTTGGCTTGAGATCATTATTTACATTATATCCTCATGTCACTGCACACCATTATGTTGTTATTTTCTATGGAACATCTGCTCCTTGACATTTTTCCCAAAAATGAATGGGTACAGTAGAAAGTGGGTTGCTTGATATTGCCAGGCAATATCAAAATGTTTTGTTGATTCTGGATCAACATTATTGTCCAGAAATATAGACCCAACCCTATCCCTATCCCTAAACCTTATCATACCCATAACATATAATAAGGTTGAATAAAAAAGGTTTAGTAGCACCCAACTCTGGTTGTAACCACATTGGTTCAGTCGTCTTAGTAATGCATGGTACTGTACTTTGATACTGTATATGTTATAATACTCAATAAATATTCATTTATAATGGTATTTACATAAAAGAAAAATCTAGCAATAGCATGTCAATTGAAAACACTGTTTCTCCCTCAGTACAGCTTAGGTAATTTCTCAGAGCTGGATGGAGCAGGACGCAAACCTAAGTCCCAGTGGGGAGAAAACGGCCATGACAGGAAGCTTCAAAGATACAAAACTCAGCGCCTGGTGACCCATCTCCACCGAGACATGGCCCACGACCCAGAGTATCACCCCAGCTTGGAAAGGCTCTGCCATCCGGCTGTTTCAGAGAGGACCTGTTCCCAAAAAGTTGTTTCACATGTGCCATTAAGAGTAAGAGTACAGACAGCTAATCATGCACCTAGTCATTCCATGAGAGCATCAGTGACAGTTCTGGTGTGGAATCTCTGAGTCACGATAGTTTAGTGGTGTAATTTTATAGTATGCATAGAGTTCAGGTTCAAATCTTCATATACTGAGAATGTTTACAATGAACAAAGCAAAACTACACCTAAACCCAGTAGCATCCAGCAATCAACAGTGGAATTGGCTTCTTGATAACAATTGAAAAAAAACAAAACACATCCCTAAATAAATAGAAACTGCTATTGCTTATGATTTTAACTTTCACTGTAGTAATTACTGCCATGTGTAATGCTTAGACAGGGAAGGGACAGACAACTGCAGAAAAGTTAAAAGATGTTTAATAAGGAATGAAGTAGGTAAGATGTAAGTTACATCATGCTCAGCCGTCACACAACTGGAGAGAGCAGCTTTTATACAGCCTGCTTGATTTGGATCAGGTGAGACCAATCAATGATCAGGTGACTGAGTTTTGACACCTGACCTGGGACCAGTGGAACTGTGACAGCGTGACACCACCTCCCCCTCCCGGAAGGTACGCCCTCGCAGCTCAAAACATCATACATAGAATGAGAGGGGGGGCGGGTGGGCGTCCTGGAACCCGTACAAGGCCCTGTCACAGGATGCCTCCAGGATGGCATTGAAGACCTGACCCATCCTTGTGGATCAGGAGCCTTGGCAGGCCATGGTAGATCTGTAGACTTTGGAAACCACGGCGGATCAGGGGCCTTTGGAAGCCATTGTGGATCAGGGACCTTTGGAAGCCATGGTGGATCAGGGAACTTTGGAAGCCATGGTGGATCAGGGGCCTTTGGAAGCCACGGTGGATCAGGGGCCTTTGGAAACCACGGCGGATCAGGGGCTTTTGGAAGCCATGGTGGATCAGGGACCTTTGGAAGCCATGGCGGATCAGGGACAGCCTTCGGCTGTGGTGACTCGTGGGCAGCCTTTGGCTGCTGGACCCAATAGCCCCCCCAAAATTTTCTTGGGGAGGCTCACCTCTTCTTTGGGCTGTGGCTTTGGCAACGTGTACTCGGGCTCTGGTTCTGACATCGTGGACTGTGGCTCTGGCATTGTGGGCTCAGGCTCTGGCATTGGCAACGTGGACTGGGGCTATGGCTCTGATAGCATGAACTTGACATACTCGGCCTGTGGCTCTTGCAGCGTGAACTCGGCCTGTGGCTCTTGCAGTGTGAACTCGGCCTGTGGCTCTTGCAGCGTGAACTCGGCCTGTGGCACTGGCTCTGGCAGCGTGAACTCGGGCTGTGGCTCTGGCTCTGGGTCTGGAAGAGTGAACTCTGGCTGTGTCTCTGGCTCTGGCAGCTTAGTAGACTCTGGAGGGTGCTCTTGCAGCACAGCAGACTCTGGAGGATGCTCTTGCAGCGCAGCAGACTCTCCTTGCCACATCTCCAGCACATCAATAAACATAAGACTGGAGTCTCCAAGGACTGGAACTGACACTACTGGCCGTGATCTAGGGGCTGGAACTAGCACTACTGGCTGTGATCTAGAAACTGGATACAAAAACGGCTCTCCCGGCCATAACTATGAACAATGAACTGAACTCAATAATGGCTCTCCTGGCCGCAAACCGTGAACTGGACTTGGGATTGGCGGAATGGGATTGGCGGGGATCAGCTCGGGCATTCTGGACTGCTCTTGGGATTTTGGCACTGATGGAACCCCATATCGTGCCTTAATTGGTTTCCGCCTTATGGCAAGGCGTGAGCCGGGCAATGAAGGGAGGCCAGCTGGAGTCTTGAGGATCTGCAACTGAAAAAATCCTTCCATGCTGAGCGTGGTGTTAGGGAGTTCGACTTCGTCTGTTTTGGGCTGAGCTACTGTAATGCTCAGACAGGGAAGGGACAGACAACTGCAGATAAGTTAAAAGATGTTTAATAAGGAACGAAGCAGGGCAATCAAATAGCAACATAAAGGAAGTTGAGCGATCTCCAGATCAAATCCACGTGATCTCCCGATCACAGTAACATAACTGCAACATAACATAACAATGATCAGGTGACTGAGAATGAGTTGTGACGGCTGACCTGGGACCAGTGGAACTGTGACAGCATGACACCATATAATTTTGAATCTTGAACTGAAGTGATCAAAACGTACATTATTAAAGCCAATTTCAGATTATTAATAATGATAATTCAGTCCTGTGCGTATTCAGTAGCTTATAACACATAACATCATAGGACAGAGCAAAGGTTCAGATTTGTGTCTCCAATGCAGGATACATTGCGCATCATCATCATCAAAAAAAAGAAAGAAAGATATGTAATACATTAAATGCTAAAATTCTTCAATTCTATTTTTAACCGAATAGTGTTGATTTTATTTTACCTACAGATTTTCTGACTGTCAGTCTCTTACCCTACCGAGCTCCACATCTAATTGCTCCAGCTTCACACACACAGTTTTCATCTGATCTGCAGAAGCGTAATTTACATGTAAATATCACTACCAAAACTAAGTTATTATTGTAACGAAGAGTCAGAGGCATTGCATCCATGTGCAGTATTTTATTCAAGGAAACAAAGTCGAACAGGCAATGGTCAGAGCAGCAAAACAGGAATATCAGAGACACGACTGAGACGGGCAAAAGTCAGGGAAGGCAGCAAACAATCAGAATATCAGTCAGCACAGTCACAAGGGCAGAGGTTCACGCAGACAGGGTCATACACAGAATGGCAAGTTAGTTCGGGAAAACCACTCAGAATTGTCAGCTGGGACAAGTCAGAGTGTGGCTTATAAAGGCGGCGGTAACGAGCAACACCTGGATGCCTGATTAACTTCAGATAGATTATGTACGTATGCTGTTAAATGTTATGATTTTTATAATGATTTATTTCGAAATTCTGACAATTTCTATTTTTTTTTTCCACAGAGTGACATATTTAATTTGTGTGAATGTATAATTATTAACAACATAATATACTCATTTGCCTGACATGCATATAATCAAATATACAAACGATACAGTTCATTTAGTGACCGTTGTCTCTGATCTCTGAAAGAGCAGTTTAAAACTGCACATAATGTACTTTAGAGCGGCACAAGGCTCTGGAAAATTAATTAACTTTTAAACTAATTTCAGGGGTTTCATCTAAATGACTTAATTTATATGTCTGATGGTGTTAGCATAAGGTGAGGTAGGTGATTCTGCCCTAATTCAATCTGTAACATAGCTCTACTGGAGTTTGACTCTTGAAGTAATTTGGTTTTTTTTCTGCCCCTCCAGCTACAGATCAAAGTGAACGGACAGAGAGGAGGACTGGGAATTTGTATTGCAGGAGGGAAAGGCTCCTTGCCATACAAAGAGAATGATGAGGTAGGCCTTATCTTCCTGTAGCTCCACCGCCTGAATCTCATTACACACTATTACTATCATGCTCCTGTGGGTCTATTTACAATAAAATATACACATGGACTGGAATACTAACGTGCATCCAGCCAGCAATTCGACTGACGATATGAGTGTGGCTGATTTTCTTCCCCTGTAACTAGTCATTTTCTTCTGGGCACTGATTGATTCGTTTTCTTCATGTCAGGGTATTTTCATCTCCAGAGTGTCTAAAGGCGGACCTGCGGAGAAGGCCGGGGTTCATGTTGGAGACAGAGTGTTGGAGGTAAATCATAATCTACATGCGCTGTTTCACAACACATTGATTTAATGACTAATTATGAAGCATGGGTGCAACTGGGAATACTTGCCTTCAAAGATACAATGAAAAGCTATTGACCTTGTGTGTTTTTTTTGTGCCCTGTTATTCCCTTCATTTTGGGAACTACATTTCTCCACATTTTTCAGTCCTCATGAGCTTATAAACTATATAGAATCAAGCTCAAAACAGAGCTGCCTTGTATGTAATTTAGGTAGATTATACCAAGTAACACATGAATTCGAACATTGCATACTTATGTCTCCTGCTGTGTGACCTTATAAGAATGGATGTAGTTGTTTCTCTGATGGCCATTGGAGGGCATCATCACACAGATGCTGATGAAGAGTTTATTGTGCCCCTGTGAGCTTTAAAGCAACAGGCAGCCAAGCAGCATTGTGGGTGAAAAAGCATTTGGACATGGAAGTCTCACTTGTCATTGCATTAAAGACAGCACAAGCACATTTTCCAAAATATGTCAAAGTAATAAAAAAGAGGTTTGTTTGCAATTTTGTTTGGTCACACTCATTGTGTGTAAATGACATCTTTCTGCTTGAATATCCCAGGTCACTTCCTCACATTAATGGATGTAATTTTCTCATTCCTTGGATTTGTGGTCTTTCTGTCACCTTTCTTTCTCTTTCCTTCACATCACTGCAGCTCATTTTTCATTTGTGGCACCAGGTCAATGGCCAAGACATGCAGGAGGTCAACCACCATGAGGCTGTCAGCGTCCTGAGGAATGCTGGGAGCTGCATCAAAATGAAAGTGCTGCGAGAGAGATGCGTGTCCATGGAGCCGCAGCAGCATGAGAGGTCTGACACCACAGAGACAGCAGACCCCCAGGTCAGCCAAGAGTGGGATGTGACCACGAGCAATAACAGATCGAGTGTCCCTCAATCCTCCACTGATCCCATGCTAAACTGCAGCCCAATGACTAACAGGATAGAAGCTGGCGTCTGCAATGGAAATGGACCGGTAGGCTTTAGGTCAAGATTGCTGATATTATAAAGACGCATTTCTGTTTACTAATAACATCAATACAAGCTATTAAAGTGGTAACACTTTACAATAACAGTTCATTAATTATCACGTAATACATGAATTAACAGTTACTCGACTATAAACTAATGATGAGCTAAGACATCAATTAATCAAGAACTAACTTAACTATGACATGACTGCAGGTGGCAGATCTATAAACAATTTTGTGCCATTAAAGCAAGTTTGATTTAGTTTACCACTAACTGTTAATTAATACATCAACTAATATGTAATTAAGGTGCCGTTATTCATGCAGTAATCCATGTCGTAGTTAAGTTAGTTCTTGATTAATAGATGTCTTAACTCATCATTAGTTTATAGTCAAGTAATTGTTAATTCATGTATTAGTACATGATAATTCATGTACTGTTATTGTAAAGTGCTACAGCTATTTTGTTGACCCTCTTGATACTTTCCATGTTATTTTGTCAGAATGATCCGGTTCAGGACTTGTGGCCCACAAAAGACACGGAGACCTTCAAAAACAATGCTCTGCAGGTTGTGAAAAATACCATGACGGTACGTGGGGAGGATAGAATGTGTTTCTGTGTGGATATGTGTGTGTTTTACCAATGAAATCTCAGGATTACTTTTTATCAATGTTCTGTCCTTCATTCTGAGACCTTTTTACATTTCTGAAAAACATTCCCGGTTGTCCTTTTCTCACGGTCTTTGTGAAGAAATGTACCTCTAAAACATATTATAATAGACTCTTCAAGAAAGAAATGGAATGATAATATTTACAATTTACAATTATTACAGAAACAAAAAGTCTCAAACAAACGTTTCCCAACATGGCAAGTAGATGATTGTATTATCTACAGCGGGAAAAAAATTCTCATCTTGTTTTTCAGAACAATTACAGTTGAATTTATATTGTTTTAAAGTTTGCATTAAACATTTAATCATTTAGCAGACACTTTTATCCAAAGCAACTTACAGAAAAAAAACTAAACAGAAGTTGCAATCGTCTTTTTTCACTATCATGGTATATAGCCGAGTGATACGGCGTCTCAAAAATGACTTGATTTTGTCTATTGGGAATTGATTGGATCGCTGGACTGTTGTCATTTGCTGTAAGTGACAGGTTGCTGGAGGGAATGCTACATGAAAATAATGATGAGCACAGGTATTATGATTTTTATTTTTCTGTAGAGAAGAGAAACGTTGGATGCATATAATGCAAAAGGTGGTGGAAATATGGATATGAGGCAAAATATTTCAATGCTTTTGTAGATCAGAGTTAATTCTTTTGTGAGAGAATGCAAAAGTATTTAAATATGAGTTATATAAAAGTTAAATGTCATCACCATGTCACTTCTGGGGCTCTATAGATATTTCTGCCTGATAGGTGCACCTTTGACAGGTCTATGAAATGCATTAATGACCTCGATAATTTCCTTTCTGTATGGTACAGTGGGAGCTGCTGTAAAAACGTGGATTTTTTCCAGTAAAAATACAGAAAAATGTATTCACTTGAGTAGCAAACACGCATAAGATTTGAAACTGAACTAAAGTAAGCCACAACACATACAAACAATATATAATACACAGACAACATCTTCACATATAAAACACATTCAATAAACAACATAAAATAAAGTCAAAATTTTGGTACGTCCATTGAATGTTCCCATCTTCCTTAAAAAACATTCTTTGCTGAATTTTCTTACAAATGCTGTTACTGATACATTAGCTTCGAAGGTTAGCTTGTCATCAACTATAACCCCATGTTTGATTGTTAGTCAACTCAATATCCAACTCTGGACTCAGTGTTAATCTACCAAATTCATTTAACATATCCTTGGTTTTGTCCACATTTAATTGAACATTTTTGGTTTTTCTAAATGTTTATAAACCAAATTTAAAAGATGAAGAATGTCATTCTCCACACTTCTGCCTTCTCTGTAGGTAATTGTTATGGGTCAAGGCAGGTTTCAGTCTTCTTTAAAATCAGTTTCGAAACTATACATAAGAACTATGGGTAAGCTGTTTTAAATGCAAATGGTGTTCATACCAAATCATTAGATTTGGTTAGCTGAAAAGCAATAAAGAGGAAACAGAAGATGTCAAATTATTTTTGTACTATCTAATAAGAGCTTAAAAAGAGCTAAGTTGTAGCAGTTAAGATGAGACTAAATAAGCGGCTAATTTGAATTGCCAGTTCCTGACAGCTCTGTGAAATCAGTGACTTCTTTTGTTCCCATCTCTTCTCATTTAATGTGACCCTTTGACAGATACCTCGGATTATTCTGACTCACCCCTCTACCTCAGATGAGGATGTGGAGCCCCTGACGCAGGGCCCAGATGATGGGGATTTTGATTCTGATTTCAGCGACTCGGACAGTCACATCTACTCTGACTGCTTCAACAGCGCTTTCTATCCTCTGTGAAAGATAGAGAAGCAAGTACTCTTTTCATGCTTTTCATTCATATGTCATTTGAAATTAAATTACCCTGATAAACTGTATTAGCGTTATAGCCTTTATAGTCTTCCTTTATAGTCTTCCATATATGAAATTTATATTCATTCATTCACATAAATGAAAAACATATATATATATAGAGTCCCTGAGATAATTATACTTAAGAAAGAGCATGTGGTTATAAGCATCACATCAAGGACATCCAGGGTGTGGCTTTATTCATCCAAAGAAGTAAACACTAAATAGATCTCAGATGTGCATGGAAATGCTGATGGCAAATAATTGATCGAAATATGCACTGAGGTGTGATTCATTATATTTACACAACTCCACAGCACAAATAGTCACTGTCACCTGAAATTGAAAACCTGAGATGAACAGCGAGAACTTCATTTAACTGTAGATTTCTGTCAGGAAGTTGCCAGACTTCAGGCAATTTTCGGGATCATTTTGTGCTTTAAAAAGATGACAAATGTGTTCTTTTCTTTTCAGAAAATAAGGACAAGGATTAATGCCCTCTCTCTCTCTATCTCTCTCTTTTTGTGAATACAGATGTGCCTGTGTCCCACGGTTAAGTGGAATTGTTCTGCTGTGGTCCACAGGCACTGGAGCAGAAAATGAGAGACACAGGATCGATACTTCAGGCAAAGTCCACAGTAACATGATGCTTGCACCAATAAAAAATTGGAACTGTTATGAAAACAGTTGTGTGAAGGCGATATAGAGCAAGTGGAAGGTAAATAGATAATATTTTTCTAAAATAGCGCTTATATAAATTTTACACGCTCTTAAATAGACCTTACTTGCTTTGTGTATGCTTCATTTAATGTTTTTACTTGCATCATTTATAAGTTGTCAAAAATGAAATAAACTTTCAAAAAGTGTCATCGTGCCAGTCAGCTGTGTAATGTTATGAATAATATCTCTGAAGCGTAGAGCTGTTGTGAATATTTTGATGTGGATATCCAGCTTTGCGGCGCAGGAGGCACCTCAGCCACTGAACCACGGTGATCTATGAAGACCACTGACAGATCACAGAATTGTTCAATACTGTTTGAGCGCATTTAATATTCTGATTTTCATTGATCACTTACCACTTACCTCCATGTCCCGTAAAAGCTTCGTTCAACCTCTGAACTCAGTTTTAAGATATTTTGGAGGAAACCCAGGAGGCTTGAGACTGTCCCATTGACTGCCAAGTAAATTACACTGACAAGGTCTAGAAAAATAATGACATCGTCAGAATACTCCATCTGCCATCATTGGTTCAACTGTAACGTTACAAGGGGCAAGAACACATTTGTATGGAAATAAAACCTAATTAATTTAAATGTAATCAACAATTCGGCACTGTAATATCATTGTAGCACCATTTTGGAGAGCATCAACTTGAAGCACATAGCATACTCTCTACATAGCATTTGGTTTTGAGACTTTAGTCTTTGCAACTTTAGTGAACTTATCTATGTGCAAACAGCTTGAAACACTCCAAAGAGAGAGGAAAACGTCACAGGGTTATGAATATAACCCCTGTTCCTTGAAGGAACGAGACACTGCGTTGAAACGCTTTGGGAAACGCCTCGGCGTAAGCCACGCTCTGAAACAGCTGTGAATCTATCCATATAAGGGCTCCGGCATCATAGGCGGTGACGTCATGACTCCTGAAGCTATAAAGCCCAGGTGTAGCGCATTACACATTAGCTCTGGAATGAAGCAAGCGCTCAGCCGGGATGCCGTGGGTGTGGCCGCAACGCAGTGTCTCATTCCTTCAAGGAACAGGGGTTATATTCATAACCCTGTGACGTTCCTTTTCAGGAACTTTCAGGACACTGCGTTGAAACGCTTTGGGAACGAAATACCACAGCTCCACACCCCCAAGTTCCTGCCTAGTGTGGAGCAGCCCAACTAAGGACAACGGAACCTGGGGTCGCCGGAAGGTCCAGTCCATAAAACCTCACAAAGGTTAAGGGCAAAGACCATCCAGCTGCTTTGCAGATGTCCGGAATCGGGACACCAGCTAAGTAGGCTTTAGTAGCCGCAACCCACCTAATGGAATGAGCTCTGACTCCCATCGGCGAGGGGAGACCTGCAGAGTCATAAGCCATAAAAACAACGTCCACTATCCACCTGCTCAACGTCTGTCTTGATGCAGGTAGTCCCTTTCGAGGAGGACCCACACATACAAAGAGCTGGTCCGCCTTTCTCCATGTCGCAGACCTGTACATATCAAGTGCTCGCACTGGGCATACATAGTGAATTGGTCCATGGCCTGTCTCCTGGAGAGGAGGAGGGCAAAAGGCCTGCAGGACTACAGGCTGCGGTGGAGTTGTGGGAACTTTAGGAAGATAAAAACTTTCACCAGTCTGGGTGCAAAGTCAATACAGTCGGGCGCTACTGATAGCGCCTGCAGGTCACCCACTCTCTTGAGTGAGGAAAGTGCCATCAGGAAAACTGCCTTAATGGTTACATAACGATCAGAGATCTGATCTTAAGGTTCGAACGGAGGCTTAGAAAGAGCTTCTAAGACCACCGCTAGGTCCCATGTTGGAACCATAGGGCGCACCACCGGCCTCAGTCTCAGTGTGCCCCGTAAAAACCGTATAACTAGTGGGTGTCTGCCCACTGAGCGGTCATTGATGGGTATATGAAAGGCAGAAATAGCCGCCACATACACTTTGAGAGTTGAATGAGCTATCCCCATAGAGAGTCTCATCTGCAAGAATTCCGATCGGGCAGTTCACTGGTTCTTGCTGTCATTCTGCACACCAAGAGGTGAAGAGCTTCCACCTCTGTGAATACAACTTTCTTGAGGAAAACGCTCTAGAATGCAGAATGGTATTCGCTACCTCCTCCGAGAGACCTGCCGCTATGAGCTGTGCCCCCTCAGAGGCCACAGCCACAGTTGAAATGTCTCCGGATGCTGATGCAGGAGTAGCCCTCATTGCTCGGAGAGTAGGTCTACCCTGGCTGGGAGTTGCCACGGCACTCCGTCGAGAAGAGAAAGTAGGGCCGCAAACCATGTTTTTTTCAGCCAGATGGTGCTACTAACAGTACGCTGACCACATCCTGCCGAATTCTCTCCAATACTTCTGGGACCAGTGCCATCGGGGGAAAAGCATACAGAGGGCGCCTCGGCCACCTCTGTACCAGCGCATCCAGTACCAGCGGAGCTGGATGAACTAGTGAGAACCAGAGGGGACATTGAGTGTTCTCTCAAGTTGCAAAAAGATCCACCTCTACTCGATAAAACCGATGCCAGATCTGTTGTATCACTTGTGGATGAAGTTTCCATTCCCCGGGCCGAGGCCCCTGTCTCGACAGAGCATCTGCTACATTCAGGTATCCCGGAATATAGATAGCCCTTAACGAGAGTATCTTGTATTGAGCCCATAGGCAAATGTCTCTTGCCAGTGTATTCATTAGATGGGATCGCAACCCCCCCTGATGGTTGATGTATGCCACTGCTGACATATTGTCTGATCTCACAAGGACGTGCCGGCCCAGTAACCTCACACGAAAATATTTTAGTGCCTTGAACACTGCCAGTAACTCCAGGCAATTTATGTGCAACTGACACTGATTCTCGTCCCACTGCCCTCGGGCTGGGTGACCATTCATGATCGCTCCCCAGCCGGTGAGGGATGCGTCTGTCACTAGGGTGACTCGAAAGCACTGCGTCCCTAGCAACAGCCCTGATTCTAGGAGCTTTCGTTCCTTCCATCTCAGTACAGCTCGAGCTCCTGCCCGGCTGACTTTGATTAGTCGAAAAGGATTTCCCCTCGGGGAAAATTTTTCCTTTTTAGCCTCCACTAAAGTGGCCTCATATGCAGCAGCCCTAGCGAGATCACACTGGAAGCTGCTGCCATCAGGCCTAGAAGCCTCTGAAAGGCTTTCACTGTAAGAGCAGATCCTGGCCTGATTTGTCTGGCCGCAGCCAGGAGAACATTGACTCGAGCGGGTGACAATCGTGCCCGTATCGAGATCGAATCCCATATTACACCCAGATAGGACGTTCTCTGAGCTGGAGAGAGAACACTCTTCTTGGCGTTCAGTCTCAAGCCCAGTTTGCTCATATGGGCCAGGACGACATCTCGATGTCTGCATACCTCGGCCCGTGAGCTCGCCAGAATTACCCAGTCGTCTATGAAGTTTAGAATGCGGACCCCCCCCAACCGCAGTGGGGCCAGGGCCGCATCCACCACTTTTGTAAATGTGCGGGGTGACAGGGCCAGACCGAAGGGGAGGACACGGTATTGGTATGCCACCCCTTGGAAGGCGAACCTGAGAAATTGTCTGTGTGATGGGTGTATTGAAATGTGAAAGTAGGCATCTTTCAGATCTATTGTGACAAACCAGTCCCCGGACCTGATTTGACACACCACTTGTTTCAGTGTAAGCATTTTGAACTTCAGCTGTCTGACTGAGAGGTTCAATTGCCTGAGATCTAAAATGGGTCTTAACCCTCCGTCCTTCTTTGGCACTACGAAATTTGGGCTGTAAAAACCCCGTTCTCTGTCTGCCGAGGAAACCACCTCGATGGCCCCTTTTTGTAGCAGTGAAGTCACTTCCTGAACTAACACTCGTGAAAGGTTCGGTTGGACTACTGAGAACACAATTCCGTTGTACACTGGAGGTCTGGTTATGAATTGTATTCGATAACTGTACTCTATTACTTGCAGAAGCCAATGAGATATTCCCTGCAGCCGTTTCCATGCTGCCAGATAGTTTACTAAGGGTACCAGTCTCTCGAGACCAGTCCCTAAGGCAGGGCATGGCTCTTGATCCCCCGGTTCGCCGAGCGGATCCTGAGCGGGCTGCGCCAACCCCCTCGGGGGAAGGCGCCCCTCAGCTCCCCTGAGACGAATCTCAGAGGTTGCTGAGGAACACCAAAAAGAGCCACAGGCGTACTGTGGCTCTCACTGCTTCTAGCAGTCCCTAAGGATTTTTTATTATCCCCCTTTGTTGAGACTTCCTAGCCGTCAGCACCTCCCTCAGGTCTCTCCCATCTTGCTACGGGCGACTGGGAATCACTGATTGGAAAGTGGCCACCTCCCTTTTAGACACCTGGTGCCGCTCCACAACCGTATCCACCACGTCCCCAAACAGTCCTGCAGGAGACAGTGGTGCATCCATAAGCAGTACTCTATCGTTAGATTTTACTGCAGACAGATACAACCACAGATGGCGTTCCGCCGCCACTAATGCCGCCATAGATCTGCCTACGGCCCTGGCCGCCTCCCTGGTGGCACGCAGGGAGAGATCGGCTGTACGACCCAACTCGATCACATCCTCCTGGTCGACCTGGTCTCTCTTGCTCAGGTCGGCTAGTAAATCGGCTTGATAGGCCTGCAGTACCGCCAGCCTGGCCGGCAGCTGCATAGCCTCGCCCAACAAGAGTGGATGTGATTCTCAATGGTTTCGACGGCAGGGAGGGGGGTTTTAGCAAGGATGCCTCTGCCGGCGACAGATGGCTGGCTAGCGTCTGCTCTACTGGAGGCATCCTCTTATATCCCTTCTCTGCCATGCCTGCCACGTTACCGTAGTAATCGTTCGTCATACTGTGGTGACTGCGTTGCTGGCTGGCTATCGCAGCTTAACACGTCCACCTCCTCAGAAGAGGACAAGTTTCTCTCCGGAGACGGGTCCACCCGAGAGGAAGTAGCCGCTCGCGGCGCTTCCTGACTCGGTGCTGGACCCGGCTGATTCGGTTGGAAAGGAGATAGATGGCTCGTCTCCATTTCCTCCAATAAATCAACCTGTGATCCCATGATGACAGACGGCGGTTCGCCTCAGCGACAGCAGGGCTTGCCCCACCGGGATTGCCCACGAAGGCTCCCTCCTCGAAGAGAGCCCTTCGTGAGCGGAGAGTAGCCAGGGAGAGCTGATTACAACACGGGCAATCTCCTCAAACAAAGAGCAAATACCGCATGTTGTTCCCCCAGACACGAGACACACATGTTGTGAGTGTCTCTCGATGTCAGAAAACGGTGACATGGGCTCACATATTTTCTAAATTGTTGCCTTTCTTGACTCATAGTTATCTTTAATTTTTAAACTAGAGACAAGGAGGTTTTCAGGTTTGTTTGCTGCAACAGACTCACAGTAGAGCGTGCTGAATGCAAAGAGCTAATGTGTAATGCGCCACACCTGGGCTTTATAGCTCTGAGAGTCATGACGTCACCGCCTATGACGCCGCAGCCCTTATATGGATAGATTCACAGCTGTTTCAGAGCGTGGCTAACGCTAAGGCGTTTCCCAAAGCGTTCCAACGCAGTGTCAAGTTTCTAAAAAAGAACTTGAAATCGCATCATACAGTATGACCCTTTTCTGACGTAAAAATGGGCTCTGCCATTTGCAAATTCTCTGGGTCTAGCTTCCAGTGTCATACATGTCCAGCCATATTTAGCTGCAAAAAACAGTTTGTTTTGCTTCTTGATATTGAAAATTGGTGTGTCTTATGTTATTTTAATGCATTATCTTAATCATGAACATACTGGTTTGTAGTGCAAGCAGTTTTACAGTTTACTGCATGTTGTTATTCATCTTGTTACATACCTATAGCGTCTAATGAACCCGGAAGAAGGTGGATACTGAATATACAAACCTACTGTCACAGGGACAAAAATAAAGCTGTGAACACATTTTCATGACCAGTAAAAAATAAATATGGCCAATCATTTTCTCAATTTACTTACATATGACAGATATGGCAAAAAGTTAGTTTTAAACCCTGGCTGTGGTTACACCACAGGAGACTGTTCCTCATTAAATCAGACTGATGCCTTTTATCTTGCTTTTCAAGTATGTAAGTGGAAGTATTACTGACAGGCTGACTCTGTAGAGACACATCAGCTATGTTACATCTTCTTGCATCATCAACCGTCTCCAGTCAATCAAGCAGCCAAGCACTCGACCAAGGGATCATTCAGCAGAAGTCAGGTCTGTGCTGTACAGTGTTTCATCAGGCCTTTCCTTCCGTTTCCCGCTGTGCTGGAACACATTAATATCCCTTACGAATTATTCAGGAAAACGATTAAATGAACTAATATTCTGATAAGTTTTCTGTATGAACTCTGCTATGAAATTCTTGTTCTTGGTTGTTTGGGTCACCTATAGTGTGCATAGTATGTTTACTGACTGTCCAATCTGTAGTGAATTTTAACTGTCAGTATCTGGAGCAAACTACCTCAAATTACTCGTAGCTACACTACAAATGTATTAGTGTTGCAGCAACAACTATAAATTTGTTATTTATAGTTTGCAAATTATATTATACTAATAATCTAATTAAATAGATTACAAAGCTCATTATTAATTGTATCTGTGTGCTCTGTCAGTGACAACACAGGCTCATTGGACATTTGTGCCTCTACATACATTTCTGCAACCCCTTAATTATGTACCTTACTGCATGTTTCGGTTCAATTCACTAGAGTTCGGAGTTCGCCGTTCTCCTGGCTCGCTACACTGACAGCACGCCAAATTCGCTTTTTATTAATTTTCTTATTCACTATGAGTAGAGCGTGAACTCTTGAATTAGATTGGTACAGGTATGTATTTTGCTGCGTAAGGTACGCTTTCTGGCCATTCAGAATTCAAATATCCAGTGAGTGTCACTAACGATTAATCATGTTGGAAACATCCCCTACAGCAAACCCAAACCTACCCGATAATGTTAACAAATGCAAAAGTAATGTAAAAATGTATTTGCTCATGCCGCCGTGCTACTTCTTTACACTGATTTGAGCTGTTTGTAGAACCATTTTACACAGGATTTGAACCAGTGCTTTTCTCCACCTAAGTGTAACACTGTACCACGGGAGCTACCGAGTAAACTAACTGAGCTTAAAAAATCATTCATATAAAGTTGTATATATGACGACAACCTTCAAAAGTATCAGTTTTTAAATTGTGCAGGATGTTAAAAATGTTTTGAAGACGTAATATAACAATCTGCAACTAATTGTGTGAAAATTAGCCTTCATTAATCAAAAATGTACATGTATAGCATACTTTTGTGTGAAAAGGAATAAAAGTTTTGCTGCCTCTAGTGTTCATTTCAACTAAAAACTGCTGCGATTCGTATGTATAGGTACGTTTTTTCAGTTTTGCAGAAATGTATGAAAGAGGCACGTATTTCTCATGAGCCTAGACATGTGTCAGTGACATGACTTTAGTTAACAGCAGTGAAAAACAATGTACTGTACATAGACATGGATATTTTGAGACATGCCAGAAAAATTTGATTTAGCATGATTTAACCTTTCTACAGATTTAACTCTCATGTCTCTTTGTGACGTTTTTGCTGAGTTTCAGTTCATTTTAGTGACTCAGACCAACGCGGCAGGCACCGCACCATGTTTGTTTTCTTCATTTTCTTAATTCACAAAGTTGTGTTGTTATTATATGTGCATACAAACTAAAGTAGACCCTTCACAGATTCGATTGATGTATTGCTCTTATCTGTACGATTACAACTCAATGTGTAATTTCAGTTCTTATTGGCACCATCAGGAAAAGACGCCTCAAAGTGCATGTATGTGTTTGCGGGCCTCAGTGGGTTAATACAGGAAATAAACTTTATAAGAATTAAAGTTCATATACTGTATAGCTTCACACAGGGTAAGCTGTCTAATATTAACATTTATAGTGCTAAAATATGTCACTCAAAAAAAGGTATGTTGACCTTACTTTTTTATGTCAACAGGTTCCACGTAACTGAGGTTGCATTTAAGTACCAATATTGATTTTAATCTTAATTTAATTATGTAAAGTTAATTAAATGTTGTTTAGTTGAATCAACTCAGCATTCTTGACTTTGATTTACAGTAGTCAAATTTATATCACCTTAACCAAGACAAATAATTCAGTTTCATTGATGTATTCAGTTTATTCAGTAATTACATTTAACATTTTCTTTAGAACTTTTACAAGAATAATTTTTACAAAATCTAAAAACTACAATAAAAAAGTTGTTTGCCATAGTCATAAGATCGTTTTGTTACATCATAGCAATCACAGACTTTTTTAAAAATATATTTCATGAGTTCCCACTTCTTCATTGACAATAGATATTAAGCATGTTTGGCGTACGGTCCGGGGAGTGGGCTGGTAGCTCAGCAGACCCTGAGCCCTAGGGAATTAACCCCTCGAATGAAAAGGCTGGGCAGAGCTCAGGGCCAGTTCCGATTCCCACATGCCCCCTGGGGGAGTGGGATGTCTGAATAACTAGGATGGTACTGTACTTCGGCTTAAAGGCGGTAGGATAAAAAGGCAGTTTGAGCTGTACCTGAGGAGGATGTTGACCAGGAGTCCCTGACTAAGCAAGCCAGAGGCGACGGTGGCAAGGAACGAAAACTCCACGTGGGAGAAAAAAAAACCTTGGGAGGGCCCAGTCCTCCTCTGACCGGAGACCCGACTCCTGGACCCCAGATTAAGAGGTGTAAGGGGCGGCAGATGGATGCAAATAATGAGATACTTAGGTATTTAAAGGGGAAGTCTTACGCTCTAATACGTAGGATAATTAGGTAACAGGGAAAATGGAAACGGCTGACTAATCATTCGTATGTGCTCCTCCTGAAATTTGTTTGAAAAACATCATTAAAACTTTACCATAATTATAACCCCAACACTAACATACCAGAAACCATTTTAAAATCATACACAAAAGAGCAAAGGACATTAACAAGTCTCCTAATTCGATAAACTTAATAAAAATGCTTTAAATCATTTTATTTCAACATTTACTCTCCGTATATAGCCTTGTGCAAAGCATGATGGGAAATGCACTTCCTAGTCGAGCAAGTAAAATCATGTATGTTGTCACGCATGGTGGTTGTAGAAATGATAGTCTTCACCAAGGCATAAACAAAAGGCTTCATTTTAATCAACAACACACGAATTGCATCAATACAATGTTAGTACAACATTGATGTAACCTTAAGGACCGACAATACAAGACAAAACAGAACGGTCTTAACACTCAGTTGACCTCACTGGGAGACACTCAGGGAGAACTGAAAACAGGTGAGGAGCACAGGTGGAGACTTATAAACTAATCAAACTAAACCAGAACCGGAACGAGGAAGACACAAAACGAAACCAAAACTAAACAGAACAGAGTATGTGACATGTACTCTCAATTCAAATGAATTAAGCAAAGTGGTTGTAAAGAATTGTGTTGGATTTACTCCATTTAGTTAAGTAAATTGAACAAGCATCAACTATTATTTTTGGCCTACTTCATTAAAACATAGTATTTAAAAATTTAAATATTAAGTTTCACCAAAACTGTCACGAATGGGTGTGTGTCAGGAACGAAGCGGGAAACATTCGGATCCATGTGCAAAGCTTTAATATAATCCGAGCTCAGGGTCGAAACAGGCAGGTCATACAGTACATCAGCAAAACAACAATGTCGGAGGATAGGCGAGAGAGTGGTCGGTGTCCATAGCGAGAGGTCGATGCAACAGCAAACAGTGTCCAAGGGGGCGAGACGAAAGAGTAATCCGGCTCAGGCGGGGTCCGTATTTATAATCCAAATGCACGATAGAACACAAGACAGAGAAACACAAAAAAACGCTTACAGAGGCAGGGAATCCTAACACAATGATCAGCAACGTGACAAACAAAAACCGGAACTTAAATACTAGTGCTGATGAGGTGGGTAGGCGGAGAAATGATAAACTACTATGGAGACAGACTAAGGGGTGGATACAAAACTGAAGACACTTCAAAATATGCGTCCTGAACACAGAGTTGGGAAACAGTTCATAATAAGAGTCCAGAAACATAACGGAGACAGGTGAGCAGTGTAAAATATGAAGGGCTGAAGTGCCAGCACTTTCAGCTGGATCGTTACAAAAACACAACTGTTTCAAGTCAGTTTAACACATTGACATTATTTGTTTGGGAAACCTAACACAATGGTGTTAAATGAAAAATATATATAAAGATTTGTTTTAAATAAACTCAAGCTAAATGGAGAATATGTCAGTAATTTTTACTTTTTTTTTATGTCACTATTTTGTTGTACAGTATAGGCTATAAAAATGTTTCATTTGAACGAATTGTGGTTTTCTTATTCTCAGCCAGGGATCAAAATAAGCTGCAGTGTGGATCAGTTTTTGGTCAAAGGTTAGACTATAGGTCAATTTATAATAAGTAGTAATATATAGGCAAGTGACATAATATGTTGTGTCCTGATTAGCATCATAGCTGCCACCATGCAGTGTGTACAGTAAACAGATGAAATCGCTTATCTCCTGATATAGCAGCTGTGTGGTAAAGCATGTTGTGCATGTATGTGTGAAATTAACTCTCTGCAGGGAGCTGCTCTCTGCTCTCAATCATGCGGCCATAAGGGCCCAGGTGCATGGCCTCATGGGATTGTGGATCAGTGGAGTAGTAGGCAATGCATTTCAACCCCAACTCGTAGCCTCAAACACCCTCTTTCTTTCATGATTTCCTCTGACCTTGTACTACACTCTCTCTGCAAGCGTTTGCCCACAGACGCTAGCGGATCAGACAGAATTGGAGCTCTGAGCTCCCTTAATGCTTTCAGAGATTTGCTCTCTTTTCAGCCTCGGCAGCCAAATGACTGCTGCTCTTCCCAAAACACGCCTCCCCACGTTTTACACACTTTTAAGCACCGTTCTCCCGTCTGCATTTCCATCAAATTTTGCCTCTTCCCCAGAGGCCAGCTGACTCAATAAACAAACAGACCAAAACAAACATGCAGAACTCCACTGCGCTCACTCATTTACACTGCAAAAGTAAATATGGACGGTTTGCGGTGTGCTGAGACACACTAGTGAACACAGAACAATGCAGAGAGAAAGCTCATGTGTTCCTGACCCAAAAATAAGCTGTAACTCCTGTTTGTAGTCTCCCTGTCAGCCTTCCCAAAGATGGAGTACACAAAATAACCTCTGCCTAAAATAACATTTGCCAGGCTATTTTCAGGTTTTATGACTTGTAGGAGTTGTGTTTTGGAAACATTGGCTTTTTTCTGCACACTATTATAAAATTCAGGTATTTAAAACCGGTATTTTCAGGTGGCGGCGGAGACATGAAAAAGAACATTTTTACATTGAATTTTGAAAGGAATGCACTATATCGATAACATATGGATATAAGTGAAGGGAAACGCAGCCTTCTGGCTGACTGTGGAGATTGTTAAAGCCACAACCTCTGGTGAAGGAAATCCAGAGGAGCACAGTCGGGACTGAGTCCGACTGTGGGGCAGGAGGAAGAGGTTCGCCTTGGGATCGGGTAACCATTAAAGGGCACAGCAGCAAGCCAACACCAGCCGATCTTCCTGCTACCTGCTTGTCTGGTTTAAGACACGGGAAAACACAGCCTCTTCGTGGAGGTCGTAGAACCTGGAGAAGGTGTTTGGTGTCGCCCAGATTCTACAGATATCTGCTAATGAGGCACCGTGCACCAACGCAGAGGTGGAGGCTACACTCCTTGTTGAGTGAGCTCTCAGACCTAAGGGGCACGGCTCTCCCTGGTATAAATAAGACAAGGAGATCCACCACCCAATGGGGCAGCCTTTGTTTGGAGACAGCATTCCCTTTCTGCTGACCTCCAAAGCAGACAAAGAGCTGCTCGGAGCGTCTGAAGCTCCGGGGGCGGTCAGTGTAGAGGCACAAGGCGCGTACAGGACACAGCAACTGTAAGGCCGGGTCTGCCTCCTCCTGGGGCACTTCGAAAAGGTGTGGTAGGAACCTTGGGCACGTAGCCGGGCCCAGGTCTCAGTGTTACGTGAGAGTTGGCCGGACCGAACTCTAGGCCCTCTTCGTCGACAGAGAAGGCTTGAAGGTCCCCGACCCTCTTGATAGAGGCCAGAGCAATCAGGAGTGCTGTTTTTAATGACAGGTATTTCAACTCGATTGACTCCAAGGGCTCAAAAGGAGCTTGCCGCAGGCCGGTTAGGTCTCGGGGGATTAACCGATCATGGTGTGCTGTGATGGCTGCAACATAAACATTAATAGTTGAAGGGGACAGTCTGCGCTCCAACTTTTCTTGCAGGAAGGCAAGCACAACTCAGGGAACGTGGGTTACGTTCATAACCTAGATGTTTTTTTCCCCACATTTTTCCAGAAAAACAACACTTCTGCTCCTCGTTAAAATGCTAAACAGCTCATTAGCATGTTTGAATGTCTTAATTATTTTGGCCTGGTTTTGTAACGTTGCATTGTTCAGCTCTTCAAAGTTGTGGAGAACCAGTGGCAGGTTATTTGGGTCCCAGCACCAGTAGTTCCAGTGGTAGTCTATTAGCATGCAGTATTACATGCAAACTTATTACAACCTGCAAGATGACAAAGCTTTCAGCTCTAGATCCAGTGAAAAGTTTGTGGGTATCAAGGCATTTTAAAAGCAGTTCATGTATTATTGATTGGTTGCCAGAGAAACTCATAACATCCAACAGACTAATAGAACACAGTACATTATTTACATTGATGGTAGTTTTGAAATATCTGTATCTCTCGAACTTCATATGGACTTCTTACAGTGTAATTATTTATTTTTAAATGGTGTATTTGTCATTTTGACTGCTGGTGCAAATCTAGATAGTAAATCTTGTTTAAACTGTTACTGCAGTGTTGTTCAGAAGCTAATATTACCAAAGGTATTGAGATATGTAATGTAATAGGTAAGATATCCAAACATATTGCTTAATTTTATTTTATCATTGGACCAAAACTTCTACAAAACATTTGAATATTCACCAGATTTATTGCCTTGGTAAACTCTAGAAGGCAAGTGGCATACAATAGTCTAATAAAAAAAAAAAAAGAAACTAGGGGTATTAATGGAAAATCATTTTTAAGATGAAACAACTGTAATTTATCACCTGCAGACCCCCTAACTGAAGAGTTCCTGGAATTTCAGATAAAAAGCCAAAAAAGATGAATGTATTCATTTCAGTAAAATGTGCTTCTCATAATTTGACATACATAATTTGACTCCTTGCGCTAACATGATTAGTGATGATTTGATTTACAGTATGCCAGTCGGTCGGCCTTACATGATCCTTTAACCTTCATCAAGTCATCAAAACAGATTCATGTGCAGACATTAATTTTCCATTAGCAGCGCTGGTTGAACCTGACAAGCATAATGTAATCACTTCTTCAGAATAAACGTTATGCAAATTCTTTGCTTGCATATTTATAAATGCATGGATATGCCCTTAATAGGTTCCCCTGGATATTTTCGTCCCTTGAAGATTGTTGCATGAGTGTGTAACATTACGCCAAAAGGCGTGTGGATAAATGAAGTAGTCCAGAGACAAGACTCTATAGTGTTTAATTAAAATCACCTCATGTGTTGCATGCCTCTTAGAACTCGCAGTGAGTTACTAATTTAACTTATGGATAATTTTATTTAACAATAACATTTATCATACAGTGCACAATGTACAGTACACATATTATTAATATGTGTGTCCCTTAGGATTTTAATTATTTTGTAATAACTATTATTATTATTACTTAATTACTATTATTAGGACTGCATAGTTTTGATGAATGTAATTTATTATTGTATATTAGAAATTTAAATGTTTTATTTAAAATGTTTAAAAATGTATATATACGCATTAAACTAATTAATTTTAAGTATATTTATAATAAAAAACAAATACAATATATTTATAATTAATATTAATTATAAATAAAATGAGCAATTATTATTATATACTGTATATAAACAAGTATATAATTTAAAATGTATTGTATCAAGTAAATAAAAATAGGAAGCTTTAAGATGTTTCCACATTTTTTATGACATAGTAAAATTAATTAAATTAAAATTAAATTAATTAGCAAATGTTACAGTATAAACTCAAACAAACGGCATATAATAATAAACTCAAGCAATTCAAATTCTGTCTGATTCATTTAATATTTCTCCATAAATAGATTCAATTAAATGTGGGATGGTGCTTTAGTATTTGGTTTAGGTATTTTACCCTCTATTGGAGCATGTTAATATGAACACAAACCTGAGCTGTCTGGCTCATTAATGAGTTTTACTTTACTTATATTCCTGAGTATTACAGCATCTTCAACAACAACAACAGCAATAACTTTTTATTTTATTTGTTTATGTTTATTTTTTATGTTGTAGTATTTATTCTATTTTAAATTTTATTTAAACAATATGAAAATATAGAATTTACTTATAGTTCAATGTTGATTTTAAAAGCCTATAATGGTTTAAGGAGTGCAGGAGTCTTTTTGTGCCCTCTGAGAGTTTTGACCATTTTGACCCTGGAATATGATGCTGCTGCTGCTTTTAATATCTAAATGCAGCTATATTATTATTTCTGTTTTTAAATAAACTGCAGTCAGCTCTGTGGAGGGATGTTGCCTGTGGTTAGCAGAGCTAATCAGTTGTCATGGTCAATTATAAAGCTTGTCAGGAGACTGTGGCTGAACCTTCCAGATTTTGACATCCTCGACCTTGTTTTTGTATGTAAACGGGCATCCATCCCCTCTGAGAAACATGCTGATGTGTTGATGAACATTAAGGGACATCAAACCGGTCTGTTCTCAAATGAGTTTCTGATAGTCCTAGACAAATGCGACAAATCACTTGTCAATTGGTATCTCAAGACCTTTTATGTACATCTGAACCTTTTCACCTCGATCTCCCTAGCCGGTAGCTTCATTGCTCACTATTGTAAGGTGAACATTTACAGACTTCCATGCCAAGAATATAGTGGCTGTTGTTGACCCCAATTCCTTTGATGATTTTTTCATCGAATCTTGCATTCCATTTGGTTTTCGGTGCCATTGTCGAGCTTTCAATGGTCAGATAGATTCGACGTCCTGCTTCCCTTCAGCCGAACGCCTGCTGAAATAAGCCACTAATAGAATTCGCTGTTTACTGAAGGACTGTCCCTCACAGGCCATTCTCAATCCGACAGACACTCTAGTGTCAGTCAATAAAATCTTTAAGAGGCTTTTGTGAGCATGGAAGGAGAATTAGGTGTTTGATCGAACAAATGTAGCATGCTGTGATAGTGGTGATAAAAAGAACACAGAAGAATGCAGATTCCCCTTGATATCTATGAATCTTCTATGGTGAAGGGACACGTAGAAGTATGTCACCAGTAACTCCTTTAGATTGATTATTGTGCTGCTGTCTTCTCCTCCTTGTGTAACTCTGACTTGTGCTGGGCTTCTTTACATCTGTGTGCTTTAAGGAATAATGGAAGACCATGAGTATAGGTGTGACATTTATTTGAATATTTGTATTTATATATATATAAAAAAAAAAAATAAAAAAAAAATATATATATATATATATGTCACGCCCCCAGGCTTTCCATGTGTCTTTTGTTTATGTTTACTATGTCACTGCTCCATGTTTTGATGTCAATCGTTCTCCCCATGTGTTTCCTTGTCATTTGTAACCCCGCCCCTCTCATCAGTGTTTCACTCCCCTCCAGCCGTGTTGCCCAGGTGTTGTCAATTGTCTTGTAATTAGGTTGTCCTTATATTCCCTTGTTTTGCAGTTCATTTCATGTCTGGTTAACGTTGTAGTCGCGTCCTTGTTTGTGGTGCTTTTCGTTATGCTTTTGTTTCAGTTTTTCCTTTTGTTTAAATAAAGCTCCGTGTTTCGAGTATCTCTGCCTCCCGTGTTTCCGTGCCACTGGAAAGAAGCTGGCGACTCGCTTCACTACAGCAGCTCGACTGTAACAATATATATATAAATATATTCAGTTTAATTGCTATTATTATTTGTTCTATTTAATTTATAAAGATTTATTAAATCATTTATTTTATTATTTAAATAGTTTTTATTTCCATTTTAAGTAACTTTTTCAATTTTTTTCTTAATTTTAATGAACATATTAAATAAAGAAACATTTTTAATTTTTACATAAAGAGGGTCAAGATCACATGTTAAGATCACATGACTGACTGTATCCTGCTATCTTTATTTCAGTAGCCCCCCTGAAGTGTCTGTTGGACAGATTTACTAAAAACAATGCTAGTTACATAAATAAGTGACAGCATGTTCAGTTATACATTCTCATTTGCTCACAGAATTCAGCACATAACGTTCTGGGTGTGTTTTAAATAGCCGCAGTCATGTGGTGTTTGGTGTCCTCAGTTGGAGAATATGGTTTGGGGTGATTTTGTCATAGAATAACAATGCATTTCTCATTAGCATGGCTCCCACATCGCGCTGTCGGAGATTTGAACTGCTGTGTGATTGACAGCGGTGACATTATGTGAGATAAATGACTTGGGAAGTGTTGACACCTCTGTGACAGCCTCGTGGGGTCTTTCTTCAGGGCAGCTTAAATTCAGATGCTGCCTAATAGAGGAGCAGCAGAGTCCATGAGCTGTTTGTGATTATCTGAGTTTGTAACAGACATCGCTGACTGGACAATTGAGTTTGTGCATACCGTTAATGCCAAACAGACCAAATCTGACAAAATTCTGTCTGCCTGTCTGTCACATCTGTCTGTTCTATCATTTTGTTGGTCTTACTGCTCCATCTCAAATTCAAATTTTATTTGTCACGTTCATATACATACACGGTACGACATGAAGTGAAATGTATTGCACAACTGCCCCAACAAATTGACACATAAAAAAATAAATTTAGTAAAAGTAAAACGGCAAACTAGAAGTTGAATAGAAAAGTAAGTACAGTAGATGAATATAATTATAAAAATTAAAAATTGAACTAGCAATAAAAATAAAATTGAATAAAAAGAGAATAAAGTAGAATAGAATATGATATGACTATATAAATAAAGATAAAGACATCTACTGTACATTTTGTTCTGTTTATAATTTTATCTGCAGTAGGTCTGTTTTTCTGTCATTATACTATTAGGGGCAGCCATGGCCTAATGGAGAGTTAGTTGGGATTGTAACCGAGTTCCAGGTCCGGCAGGGATTGTAAGTTGGGGGAATGAATAACCAGCACTCGCTCTACCTTCAATACCATGTCTGAGGTGTGACCCTTGAGCAAGGCACTGTTCCCCCAACTGCTCCCCTGGCTATGGCAATAGCTGCCCACTGCTCCGGGTGTGTGTGTGTGGTTGTTCACTTCTCACTGCTGTGTGTGTGCACTTGGATGGGTTAAAAGCAGAGCACAACTTCCTAGTATGGGAAACCATACCTGGCCACAAGTCACGTCCTTTCCTTTTTATTATTCAATATCCATTATTTTGTCATTCTGACTGTATATCTGTAGTTCCATCCATCATTCTACCACTCTGTCTGTCCATCATATTATCATTGTAGAGTATATCGATTGTTCTGTAGTTCTGTCTCTATATCTGTAGATCCATCCGTCCACCATTCTGACTGTCTGTCCATATTATATATCCATTCTTCTGTCATTCCATCCATCCTTAATTCTACCTTTCTGTGTGTCTGTCTGTCAATCTTATTATCATTCTGTATCTTTTGTTCTGTTATTCCATCCATCCATCCATCCATCCTACTGTATGTCTGTCCATCCATCTTATTATCCATCCATCCATCCATCCATCCATCCTAGTCTGACTGACTTTACATTTTCCATCAATCTCTAGCATCAGAAATAAAGTCAAATTAGGTAAGTAAAGCACCAATTACTCAACCAATGCTCATACTTCTCTCTTCATGTCGTTGCACTAATGCAGAAAGCAAAATATTACTGTCTTCCTGTAAAGTGAAAATAAGAGAGAAAGGAAAAAAAGAATGCAGAAAATGCAGAAATGAAATAGGTGGTATTAAACCCGCAGTTTCTAATGCTGATGCAGGCAGAGACTTGAATAGTAAAAATAGCTCATAGTATCCATCTGTCCCTAAAGAGAGGTGGCCTTGAGTTTCAAGAGAATACCTGCCCCAGTTTTGCCTGTAACCTGTGTTCCCTTCCCTCTGTGAGGCAGGGGTGGGGTAATGCACGATGCTTGCTGCTGCTTAAGGTAATCCGCGAAGGATGATGGAACTCTATCTGCACTCTGCAGAGACTCAAGCATGTAATGTGTGTAATAGAGCCAGGCAGGAAGTTCCCTTTGAAGAGTCCCGTCCTCACAGAGTGACCTGGAAGGTTGAGGAGGGCATGGGGGTGATTTAAATGAAAATTTTGGAATCATATCTTTTGAACTCTGACTTGTCAATGATAGCTCTACAATATGTTTGTATATATTCTGTCTGTAGCATTGGCATGTCTGAATCACCACAAATTCGTCATTAGATTCCATTCCCAAGAGCAGTAGATAACCTCTTCCCAACAGGAAATGAAGAAGACCTGTAGGCAGGGCCGTGCAGAGGCCTTTAAGGGGGCGGGTGCCCAATGATTGAAACAAGGGCAAATATCAGACTCTGTCAAATTCACAAGTCAGTTCTTTAGATTAACATATCACTTACACACTTCAACCTATTGTATACAAACCTTACAAGCGGCTCATTTAAGGACATTGAACCATAAGAATAAAACAGTCCAATGATTCATATGAGAGGCAATCTCAACAAGTGGCTCCTCTACACATCTCTCTCGGTGATGGTAACCGTTAAACTTTTTTTATAAAATGGCTGCAAGTGAACCAAACCCACCCAAACTAAATTGAACATAAACACACATAACATAACTAAAACAAAAACCCAACTGTCTTGCTT
>JAUMHQ010000070.1:17526276-17542457 GCA_032361165.1 Enteromius paludinosus
ATTCGTCGGTCACCGACGTGACGTCTCCGTTCCCTTCTTCAGGGAACGAGGGTTACAATACGTAACCGAGACATTTTAAAATCACAGTTCACAAAACTTATGAATCGACTATCAGACTGGGCGGTCCGCTCCTGTTTGCCAAACTTGGACCACAAACAAGCCAAAGGAAGGCCTGATATCAGCCATGGATAAACCAAACAAAGCAGAGCTACCCCAAATCTGTGCCACAGTGATTTTAATTTTGGCCCAGATTTGACCCAGATCCAACACCTTGCTCCGACCCACATGCCTTGTAGAATGATGGCATTTGTATTGTCCACTCCTGCTTGCCAAATTTGGGCCACAAGCAAGCCAAAGTAAGGCCACATGTCAGCCATAAAAAGAATTCAATAAAATAAAGCAGAACTGGCCCAAATACAGTTTAAAATACCTGGGCTGAATTTGCAGCATCATATGCCGGCCACTTTAAGCTCATAGTCACATTAGCCAGCACTTACTGTGCTGTATCTTTGCCCAAACTGGCCCAAATATGGTTTAATATACCTGGGCCACATTTGCTGCAACATATGTGGACCACATTTAGTTCACAGACAGATTAGCCTTTGTCGATTGTGCCACAATTTTGTCAGCACTATTTGGGCCTTATTCACTATTTACCACATGGGCCACTTTAGGGTCACAGTCAAATTAAACATTACCTCATTACATGTGATCTGATTTTTTTGGGGCCATTTTTGCTGTTTTATATATGGGCCATTTCAGGCTTACTGTACATCCATTTTGTCCAGGCCATAAGAAGGCCAGCATTTCTGTATCATTGCCTTTAGTGGCCCACATGGGTTTGCTATCTGGATATCAGGGGTGTGAACCTACACTGGTCTCACGGTTCGGTTCGATTACGATTATTATGTCATCGATTCGGTTCAATACAATATCTTGATGCATCTAGATGCATTGACGATGCACTGCATACTTAATTTTGTATGTATGTATTTAAATTTTCAAATAAACAAACAGTCAGATATATATACTAAAACTTAAATTTTACATTCTCAATGAAAACGCACTTCTTGAACAAATGTATAAACATGAAATTATAATTTACTGTATAAACCAAAATAGCATTTAGAGGAGCAATGGGAGACACTGTCGGATTGATCTCTTCTGACATCAGTTATCAGCTTGTGATTTCCCAAGCCAAGACATTGCTGTTTCACTTTCAGACAGTGGCTCGCTGTGGTGCTGCGATGTGAGGGAACATTCCGAATTAAGCTGCAGGGATCATGTTCGACGCATTATCTGTCACAAGCACTACATCTTTATCTGATACCTGCTATTCCTAGACAACCTGAGACAGTAGCTCTGTTCATAAAATACAAAATGTGCCCAGATGTCGGCTTTTAAAGTAGTTGGAGCATTTTTAATTACTCGCACTCGAGATCCGCCTCCCTCACGCCGGTTGCACACTTTTGCACACGATTGAATGGGTTACGCTTTGAGATCCAAGACAAATTTCGGAAAGAATTCAAACAATAAATTTTATATGGATTAAATAATTGAATAAAAAAAAACTAATCTTAAAGCTAATGAATGCCTCTAGTTTAACAGACCCTTGAACTTTTGAGCAAAAACTAAATTGTGTGTTTTTGAGCATGTTATTTTTGCACATGGTGAGTGTAAAACAGGAACACATCAATTACACGATTTTATGGTAATATGTGTTACTTTTCATGTTAATCCACTCAGTTTCGATCAAGAACAACGCACTGTCACTTTACAGCGTTGCAGCAAAAATAGACTCAGCGCCGAAACTATCGAGGCACAGCCGCTTCTGCTCTGCTCCTGCTACACGCTGCCGGCCCTGCATGCTGTGTAAAAGCTGTCATCTGTTAAAATGAGTGGCGAAAAAATAAGCGCTTGTTATGCCCTGCTTACCGTGCAGTGTGAAACCGGCGTGAGCCATTGTATTCTACTGCGATGAAGCGTGTATGTGGCAAATGACATCAGAAGCTTCAGTATGTTATAACCAGTTATGGTCTATTACTGAACCGATACCGAATCGTCCTCGTCTGCATCGCGATGCATTGTAGAAACGATTAATTTTGACACCCCTACTGGGTATATATTATTATTATTATATATCTTTATACAGTATATGCTGTTGAGAGTTCTGTTAGGGTATTTGTGGGGGTAGTTCATTAGAATTTTCCCTCTTTCCCTCACTTTTTTATACCTGTAAATGCCCATGCAAGTTTTACTTTCACATTCTAATTAGTGGCATTTCCGTATTATATATAGCTGCCATCTCTATCTATAGTCGATCTGCCAATATCTGTCCTGTGCACTCGAATTAAACGCTCTCTTCTCTCACTGTCATCACAAGACACGCCCCCTTACTGCTGATTGGCTACAAGTTTGTTTTGGGATGCTCTGCACAAAACTGTTTTTCAAAAATTGCTTAGTGCACCTTAAACAGGTGCTTTTAAAAACTAATTCTCCTGCTTCTGATCTGCGATCGTGTGCCTGTTGTTCATCATACTACACTGAGCAGTTTTTGATTGTGTAGTGTCTGTATTTTAACTGAACTTAAGATTTTTAAAGTGATGTAAATGGTGTTGCTGCTTAACACCGCCTAAAAAATGCTCTCAGCCAATCAGATTTGAGGACCAGAAAGAACTCAAGCAGGGTTCATATTTTAAATATATAATATTACACAATATTAATTAGCAGGAGTTTCATGCTGCTGTCACTTTAAGAACTAATGCAAGGGTCCAGTATAATTACATTTTTTTTTGTATTTCTCAACTGCTTACTTTTACTTAAGACGTAATGAACTGTGTTCACAAGGATATTTACCAGAATATTGTCCAGAATGGATATTTTGACATAATGGTGTATACTTATCATTTTAAGTATAATGAGACCTTTTCCTGGATTAAAATTGCTTTAGTTTTTAAATTGATGCATAGAAATGAAAACAACGCCGCAATTCTGTCAACCGTCCCAAACATTTTTATAAATGTTACTTCATACATAGCATGTATATGTGTAGATGTTGATAGCGTGTGAAATGTCTTGCGTGTGTCAGATTTGACGTGAGTGTTTTGTCAGTGGTGTCCAGTTGTGAGATTTCAATATAAGAAGGAACAGCAGTGTGAAAGCAGGCCTGTATGCGTCTGACATTGACAGATGATACAGACGTCTGCTGGAAGTGAGCTTATTAGACAGCAAATACTCCAGAGTCAGCTCTGACATTCATTTCAGTCAACCGCTGGCAATTCCAATATCACTGCTAAAAATCTTATTATGTTGAGTGACAGCTAGCATTTCATCATCAACCGTGAATTGCGGGAAATTTATTATTGGGGTCAAGGTGTGCAACATTTTAGCTTCTGATTTTAGGACATTTATATCAGGTCTGTTTGTGCCTGGGACAGATTTTTAGGTCCCCTGGGCCAATGACTAGACTAAGGATACTGAATGTCCAGCACGCTTCCATAATGCTGCCATTTTTTGACAATTTGCATGCAAATCCTGTATCTGCACTGCAAGAGAATGATGTGATAAATCAAAAAGCTCTCGTTATAGTAAATGAATCTGTCTGCGCTGCAAGAGAGCGTGTCAGTTGTAACGCATGTCTGCACTGAGAGTGAGCAAAACTAGATGCATTCTCCCTTTATAATCAACAGCACTGTCTACGCCACAAGCACTTATAATAGGAGCAATTTTGTTCTGTTATGCCATGCCACGTTGCATTCGGAGAAAGCAGACTGTCTGTAAACCATAAAATACAATTATTTGTTATAGTAATAAGATCAATTCACAAATTGATTCCGTAGTTCATTAAGACATATTTATGTTTTAATTTGATATGCAAATACTATCATCACATATTAGTGCATAGTGACAGGACATCTGCTGCGTATTGACAGTCTACAAAGAGTCTGCGATCCATTTAACAGTGAGAATTTGTGAGCAAATGGCAAAAACAACAGCAGCTTGACAGCAAGAATAGAAAATTTAACACAAACGGACAGACTGATAAATGGTATTTTGTTTGAAAGAGCACTGCTCTTATTAAGGACATTTTTGCCTTGAATATTAAAGGGTTAGTTCACCCAAAAAGGAAAATTCTGTCTTTAATTACTCACCCTCATGTCTTTCTAAACCCATCATTGGAACACAAATTAAAATATTTTTGATGAAATCTGAGAGCTATCTGACCCTCCATATACAGCAATACAACTGAAATGATCCCAGATCCAGAAACGTGGCAAAAAACAGTACACGTGACATCAGCGGATCAACTTCAAGTTTACAACGCTAGGAGAATACTTTTGCGCAAAGAAAACAATTTACTCAACATTTCTTCTATCCTGACTTACATCTTTAGCCATTTTTGAGAGTATCAGTATATGCACGCTTTAAAATATTTGACGTAATCAGCCTTGTTTACATCCGTGGGAAAGCACACACCTGTACGTAATCTGTGATTGTTTACACCCAAGCGTGCGCAAACTTTGTGATATGCTCTAAAATAGTGGAAGATGTAAGTCACGGGAGAAGAATGGTTGAGTAAATTATGCTATTTTTGTTTTCTTTGCACATAAAAACTACTCTACTAGCATCTGTTTTACCAATGTTTTAACTTTGTTCATGGGTCTTTTCAGTTTTATTGCGGTCTATGGAAATATGGCTCTGTAATATAAAAAATACCTTAATTTGTGTTCTGAAGATGAACAAAGGTCTTAAGGGTTTGGAACAACATGAGGGTGAGTAATTAATTCATTTTTAGGTGAGCTTATCATTTAATGATGTGGGTCCTTAAAAAATGTGATTGTTTTAAAAAATGAGGTAATGTGAGGTTGACATACTATCCATGCATAATATTATGCATTTGTCAAGTTACGGCCTTAAATGTAGGTCTAGGGTAGGACCGCAACATAAATAAATGTTTGGTGGTGAGATGGTGTGCGGTGGGAGGGATAGATTATGATTGGTTGAAATTGGCAAGATCACATCTGATTGGTTAAAGAGCTCGACTGACGTGGACCGACTCACGTGGGAAAAGTAGTATCTTGCAAGAAAGTTTTTTTTTTCTTTTTTATTGCTAAATTCAAAAACATACAGATAGCACATACAGATATCTCATTATAGTAATTCTCCATGTCTATCTTGCAAGAAAGTGCCTACGACGATTGACACATGAATGATGGCCACACACACATATATGTGTGCATGGCTGTGGTCATGATTCTTTTGTTAATCGCTGTGTATGTCTAATAATAAATCACATTCTATTCCCCGATTGCGTCTATATAATTTTCTCAAATCTGTCACATGGGTCCACTGCTGGCTCTGACATGAAAGATGACAAAAAGAGCAATTACTACAAATAAGATTTGATTATTTTATATATATATATATATATATACACTGTATATCTCAAAGAAAAAAACCTGTAACATGGGCAGCACTAACGCATTTAATTAGTTTGCTACTGTTTGCCAGCCCTCTCTCCAGGCTTTTGCAGCATTTGTTGTTTCCTGGAGTCTTTATTAAACTTTGAAATTCTCCATAACATTTTAATAAAAGCTCTTGCTTCGCTTGGGAAAAAAATTGAGCTCGCTCTTTCGCCATTTCGTCAACCAATCGAAGGGGTTGTGGTCAGTGTTTCTACTATTGATACATGTCGCCTTTTAAACCAACACATGAACGCACAATAATCCTAGACAACTCAATCCAGCCATACTAATCATCAACAGAAACGGCACCCAGCTCCCTACTTAACCCAAAAGCAAAAGATTAAAAACAAAGAATTATGGACATTATGGAAATTAACACTCACTCTCTCAATAGCGTCTCCATATTAGATGAAGTTAAAAGAGACAAAAGGGCCTAAACACTACTTGAAGAGTCTCAACACATTTGAGAGTAAGATACAGCAAATCACCAAACTAGGGTCAAAGAGGATAAGCGCTCAGTGGCTAAACACCATCTAGCCACCATCAACAGTTGGTCTGAGGGTAGCTGCAGTTTAAATATGCTCTCTCCTCTCATATCATCCAATCACAGCAGAACTCTAATTATCATCATCAGCTGGAGACACTGGTTCTGTAGGGAGAAAAAGAGAAAGCAGAAACAACTAAAAAATGCTTTCTCAGCATTATTACCCCAATATTCAGTTTTACATGATGCTTCAGAAATCATTCTTATTTTCTGATTTGCTGCTAAAAAATGTTTCTTATCAATTAACATTGTTTGTGTGTTATGATATCTAATGCATTATTCATTCCTGTTACATTATTTGTAATTTTTAATAGAAGTGCTTAAAGTTGAAGGCAAACTGTGTATGGTGAGAGATAAATGCATAAAATCTATTACAAAGGACAAATATTGCAAATGTGAATGTCACCTGTGACAGTGTTTGTCCTCTATTGATGTCATAGAGGAAGGCAATATTAATATTGGCTGCTCACTATTGCTGAAAAATTATCTATTTATGTATGGAAGGGCTGTCTTCGTCTATGATACAGGATTTGAAATGAATGTCAATTAAATCAAGCTGTTTTAAGAGTCCGGGTCATTGCCCTTGTGAGAGCCTTTGAAATATTTTCCTTAGCGGGTTGTTACCAGGAGGTGATTTGATTTTCCCAGGTAATTAGATTATAGTGGTGCCGTCCTGAAAACACACCATCCTCTGAGTGTGGCACAATCTGAAGGAGAGGAACAAAGGAAGAAACATATAGTAAGAGACAAAAAATTGCTTCAAATATTTTACTTTTGAGTTGAATTAATGTTCATGTTGTTCAGTGTTTAAAAAAATTATTTTTATTTTGGCCCAAATGTTTTTGAAAACCTGTATATCATGATATCATGACAGATATCTAGCAAAATGTTTAAGTTGCTCTTTTCCATTCAAGTCAGTTTTATTTGTTATAGTACTTTTCACAATACATACTGAAACAACTTTATAGAAACCTGTATACATTTATGTATTCTATCTTTCTATCTTTATTTCTGCATATTGCAGTTGGGCGATAATAACATTAACTATAATAATAGTTATTTGGCAACAATATAAACAATTTAGTTTGACAATATATTTCTATATACTGTAGTAAATATTGATTTATGCAATTTATTGTACTGTATGTATCCAAGTGTACTACTGTACATATTCAAATAATGACAGACTTTTATTTTTATGTGAAATTATTTTATGTGCCTTCATTAGTAATTTTATTTGTTAGAGCTCCATATGCAGTGCGGTCACAGGGCAAATTAAAAAAAAAATAAAAAATAAAAAATAATAATCTGATGTGAAATATTAATCTTTAAATTTGTTTTTTACGATCTGCAGTTCTTTTGGAAAAATAGACTGTTCCCAACCTCAGTAAGGTCTGAACATGCAACAAAGTACAGCTGGAGGCTAACTGTACGCAGCCACATTAACTTTAATAACCCTGAAATCTGAAAGCATGTACGGTCAATATGGCAACCACTTACTAATACCCACAGGCTAAAAAATTGTGTACAATGTTCCTTTTCTTCAAAGCACCATCTTTCAGCAGCAATCTCAGCCGATGGAAGACCACTTTATACAATAATGTAATTGTGACTGTCTTGACCATGAACCAGTTGAAAATCTACAGAGTATCTATCTATCTATCTGTCTGTCTGTCTGTCTGTCTGTCTGTCTGTCTATGGGTAGTTGACAAATAAAAATTGGACTGTTTCCTATGGTGTAACATAGCAAAAAGGTCAAAAGAAAAAAATAAAAACAAAAAAACAGCACGCAAATATCATGAATTTTTTTTAATTTTTAGGGTTACAAATATCTATCTGTCTATCTATTTCTGTTGTTCTTTTGTTCTATCTATCGTTCATTTGTTCGTTCTATTTTCATCTATTCTTCTATCATTCTGTTAAATCTTTTGCAGCTTATAACAGACTTGTTGATAATATATTATGTTACAAAAATAATACTCAGGAACGCATTTATAGTTTGAAAGTGAAAATAGTCATTATCAATTGTATTTACAAATGTGCACAATACAGACTTCATTTCTCACTATTTCACAGGAAAACCACAATTCTTTCAATTTACATATATGCTTTCATAGTTTGCATTTAATATATATTATAATTTATTTATTTTTTCATTATAAATATATCATTTCTAGCCCACAGCATATATTAACCATAAAATATTTTGTAATCCATTTGTAGTTGAAATTGCATTCCATTTCATGGACAGTAAGACTGATATTGGACTTTACATGATCAGCAAAATGCTAAAGACTGAGATGAGGTGAAACAAGAACTGATACAAAGTTATATGTCTTAACAGCCTGAGTTTGTTCTCAAAGATCTGTGCCGCTCCACACATCAAATGAATCACACTTTGTATCTGTATTGTTCTTTGTCCTGCTGATGCTTTAATCTATTTCTGGTATTATTCTCAAAACCATATCCAAATGGGTTTCTGTAATCCTGAGTCCTTTTACACTGGAACCAACATCACTGCAAAAATATTAACACCACATATTAATCAGAAAGCAGCACACAACATCTTGTCAAGTAGATACTTCACAATAATCATTCTGGACTAGCAGTTGAAGGGTGAAACTAAAGAGTATTGTTGTGTAACGGTTATTTACAAAAACATTTTTTTGCATTACCACACCATACATACATGTGGCTTGGCCGCTACTTTAATACTCTGATTTGCATAAATGTCACACTTTTCTGACCAAGGCCTCATTTATAATATGCACATGCTTGATATTAAATCCCATGAACTGATGTGATGAACAAACATATATAAAGGCAGAAACTTATGTGAAAATACATCTGTCCAGTATTTCTGTCTCTTTTTTTTGCGCAGAATTTTTTGACGAGTTTACGTTATGCAAATGATTTAATGTCTGAATAAATGAGTGACGATGTTTACATTCACGGTAATATTCTGATAAGAATTATATTTCGGGACAAATGCTAACGTGTGTATATATATATATATATATATATATATACACACACACGCATACACTTTTTTTATTTGCTTCCAAAAAAAAAAGATTTGAAAGCCTACTGAAAAATAATAAGAGATTGTACGTCAATTGCACAATCTTGTAAAAATATGATTTCGAATCAAATTGTGATGTGCATGGTAATATGGATAATTAATAATTCTGATTCTCAACTTCTAAAATAAGAATATTTGTGGGAGTTTTGTAGGATACCAAAATAAAGCAGGGTGGATATTTGGGACTTTTTTTCATATCTTTATAAATGAGGCCCATGATCTGTTTTAGTTTAGTAGCTACCATTTATTCTAAGATAACAAGAAAAACACCACTTGTTATGACACATCAGAAAAGCAAAGAAAAAGAGCATTCATTCTTAAAACAGCAGGCACTGAGCTCTGGTTTTACAGGCAGTCATTTTGGCATAGATTTAGATAAAGCTCAGAGCCTGGTTCACACATTTCCGTCCATGTGAATTATACATGATTGAGTCAGGGTGAAAAATACCAACTCTTTGCGTCTGGACTTTATATTGATGGCATATTCCGTTTGACATCAGTGGTTAAGCAGCATCACAGCTCTATAGGAATGTTCTGTCCTATGCGACACTGACTGTGGTGTGAATAAACAGGACATAACAGTGCTGAAATATTGTTTTTGACCACAGCCGAGACTCAGACAAAGGCAGCTGAATTGATTCCTCACTGGCAGCATTCACACATAAGTGAGACACGTACTCAACAAAATCACTGGAAAAAGTCTGATGATCCCTTTCTGTCACCGGCATGCCAAAGCCAACAACTAAAGCAGTGATGTCTCATTTGAAGAGCCGAGAAAATGACAGGCCACTGCATACAAGAGTTTGAAAGGCAAAAATTAAAGTAGCAGGACCATTGCATGTCTGTTCAGGCTGGTGCGCTCATGTTACATGATAAATAGATCACAGGCATCCTTTATGCTCATGGAAGGATGGACAATGTTCCTAAAATGGATCGTTCTTTGAGATTTTGACTGTAAATAAAAATATAAAACACTTGACATTTGAGGAACTTCAGATGTTGGTGAACAATTCCTGTGGCCAAACACAATGTCCTTTCTTTCCAGTTCACAATTAGTTTTTGCAGTTCGGTAAATTCCTGAAACATCTGTCTCCACTGTTTCAGCTGCAGCATTTCCAGTTCTTCACTGCTGATGTTGTTTTAAACTGAAAAAAAAAAAACAAAAAAAAACATAATTACCATATTCATATCATAACCAGTTTACTAGCAGTTCACAGTATGTTTCCATAGCATTTCCTGTTTTATTCGATTTTTTTAAGTTTAGTTTATTTTTTGTCACTTGGTTTTGTCTGGTTTGTTGTTTTATTATTTTGTCTGGCATTGTTTTTGTTATTTTGGTTTTTGGGTCCGGACTGGTTTGTTGTGGTTGTAATTTTTTATTTTTTTTTCATGTTTTGTTTTGTCTTGTGTTTTCTTTGGTTCCCTTTCAGTTGGTCACTCCGAGTCATGTCGGTGACCGATGAATAGGAATCTCGCTTCGAGATGTCCAATCTACCTATCAATGAAGACGTTGTTCCTGAGCCTTTCTACTCAAGTGACGGTATTGGCAGAGCTGGTGTGTGTTTCTGTGTGCGGGCAAAAACTGGCGCCGGCGGACGGTCACGAACACTGTCTTACGTGTCTGGTTAATCGAACACGCTAAGGCTTCTTTGTGGGAAGATGACTATCTCGGAGCTGTGGACCAGGTTCCGCTACCTGGAAGGTGGCGGGGTCCCCATCCCGCTTCCGTGTTCCGGGGCTCGCGCTGGCAGCGTCCGCGGAGCTTCCACTTCCGGACAGCGATGTCCACTATGGTGGTCCAGGAGTGCCATCTGTGTCTGGCCGACATGAGGGTTCAATCACCTCCAATGTTCCATATGCATTAAAATGTCAGACTGACTGGCAGACTTCCGCACGTCTTTTCAGACGTCCCAGTGGTCCAGTTACTAAGGTAGTGCAGTGCTGGTTTCCTTTGATAGAGTCCCAGCCTAGAGACCAAACACTGGGGGCTTGGGAGACTCCCACACGACGCTGGAAGGGGCACCTTCCATGGCGTTTTGGTAGGGATCCCTATTCGTCGGTAACCAACGTGACTCGGAGTGACCGACTGAAAGGGAATGTCTTGGTTACGTATTGTAACCCTCGTACCTTGAAGAAGGGCCCCGAGACATCACGTCCCGTCGCCATGGATCTGTACCGCCGCTCCTCAGCGAAAAACTAATGAATGCTTAATCCACTGCCTACCTATACTCAAGCTGCGATCAGATGCAGCTGGATGTTAATTAGCGTATGCCAATTTCATTGGCATGGTTTTATACACGCAGAGTAGATTAGACATCCTATGAGATTCCTATGACGTCTCCGTTCCCTTCTTCAGGGAACGAGGGTTACAATACGTAACCGAGACGTTTTGCTTTTTTGCTTGAGATTTTCTACCGTGACTATACATTCTCTTTAATGTAGATTCACTGTATGTATGTGAATTAAATAGTTAGAATACAATTTTAATGGCTCTATAACTATATATAGCAGTTTTTGTTCGATACACGTATTTGTTGAAGCTTTTATATGACTTGTTGTTTATTGTTTATCATAATCGATGCAAATATACAGTGTGATTACAGGTAGAAATATCAGGATTTTTAGTGCAATTTTCATCTCGACAGAAGGAAATTTGAAACTTGGTAAAACCTGCCAAGCTTGAGGACAGAGTGTGAGATTGTTTCAGGATGGGTATTTCTTGGCTTGCACGTAATGACACAGTGTAAATATTTACTCTCATCTATCTAATCCATCACAGAAGATAAACTGTTCCAATGAATATTTCCCTTTTCTTTCTTCAAACATCAATTTGCACGCACAGAGACACCTCAGGAGAAATGCATGAGACTAATTCTAGCCACCAGGGGTGTCGGTGTTAAAATCCAGAGCCCTGTCCTCAAGCCTGTAACAGTGACACAGCTGAACACCTGGGGAAGCTTCAGTCTCTAGGGAGGTCATTTTCAGCACCCTTGCCCAAACACGACTGAAAATAAATCTGCTCATCTACTAGTTTGCCTGTAGAATAACCTTCCCCAAACCTGGAGTCTGGCAAACCCACCAGTCTTATAATCCTTATCTAAGTCGTACTGCAGGAGACTGACTGAATTGTGCCTGCTGATAATGTTGTTTATTTGCATGCGTTGTTTTAGCACCTGATACAGAGAAAATAGATTATGCAAATCAGGTAATTGTGCAAACACACCCACAAAATAAATGCTGACAGCACTTTTTCTTAGTAATAATGTGTAAAATAATTCATTTAGTTTGTCACTGTGGCAGTACCTAGAGATGTACACCTTCGCCCTTTATCTGTTCCTATAAAAGTTGCAAAATAGTTTAAGGCAGGACTTTTTTTTATTATTAAACTATGAGCTAGATAAAGGGTAAAATGTTATTAAAAATCATACTTGTATATTTTTTCTCAATTTTAATGTGTCTTAAAATATGTAACTGCCTTTATATTTTCGTAAATGCGTCTTTTGAGGATCACTCACATCCATAATTAAAAAAAAATGCCTTATACAATATACTTAATGTAAGTTAACAATATGCAGTCTTTATATTAAAGTATAATGTGTATGTTTTGAGGAACTGCTCCCGTGAAAAGCTACAATATTGTTTGTTTGTCTATAGTTTATCCATTATCCTCTCTTAGTTTATTCTAATTTGGCATCATTATAATTTGATGCTGCCAAGATTGGTAGAAATAGTCAACGAGTTTCTCTTTTAAGATTTTTTACCAGCCTTATGTGAATAGCAATAGTGAATAGTAATAGCACAATGCATTCAAATTTGAGACCTTTTTTTTTACACCGCGCTTGGACTGCAGGTGCCATGCAAATAAGATGCATGTGTTTGGTGTTGAAATACCGCATGCTAAAGTGGCAGAAGTGTTTAGTCAATTCGCCCACAGAGTTATAAAGAGAATATCAGAGCTGCCATGAGGGAATAGAGTGACTCAGTTCATTGAGCACATATACAGTGAATAAAATTTGCAGAGTTTCGGCCCCACACCTAACCTAGTTTCTTTGATGGCTCACAAACGAAGACCAATCTTCAATCATTCTGACAGAAATACGGATTTTAATAGAGACAGCAATAGAACGAAGCTTTTGAACCTCCTGACGTTTATATGTTCCCCCCTGCCCCTTCTTTTGGGTTCCTTCTTATTTCCTCCCAAACATAAGTAATAATGTGTAGTTGAGAAAGAAAGTTAAAGAAGAAAGTTTACGAACAAACAAGGTAGTTATTACATTAATGTGCAACTCTGAGATTTGGCTTTACTTGTGCAAACAATTGCTAAATTTCTAAATGCTCACCAAGACTGCATTCATTTGATCAAAACTGTAGTAAAACAGTATTATTGTGGAAAATGTATTATTATTAACCTAGTTGTTTACTGTGTTAAAAGAATAATTGAGCCAAAAAATTTGAATTTGCTGAAAATGTATTCACCCTCTATCCAGGTTTGTTTCTTCATCAGAGCAGATTTGGATAAATTTAGCATTGCTCCATTTGCTCACCCATGGATAATCTGCAGTGAATGGGTGCCGTCAGAATTAGTCCAAACAGCTGCTAAACACATCAACAAGTAATCCACACAACTTCAGTCCAATAACATTTTATACAGTGCAAAGTAAGAAACCAATCCATTAAGACGTTTTAACTTTTTTTAGTCAATTCTGTCTAAAATTGCAAGTCCAATAACGCTGCCTTCAGTAAAAAAAATCCTTCCTCTAGTTCTCCTGTTACATAAAAATTCTTTATCATATATTTTTTGGACTGTGTTCACTTGTCTACTTGTCTTGATCTGTGCCTATTTCTCTCCTGATTCATACAAGACCTCTTTTTACTGTAAAAACAACATTAAGGATAAAAGACTGGAATTTTATCTGTAAGCAAAAATATTTGTTTATTACAATCATGCTGCCTTTTGCGTCACAAGAAGTTTAATGGTGTATTGGAGTTGCGTGGATTATTGTGACGTTTTAATCACTCTTATTCTGACAGCACCCATTCACTACTTGGTGAGTGAGTGATGTAATGCTACATTTCTCCAAATCTGTTCTGACGAAAAAACTAATTCATTTACATCTTGAATGGACTGAGAGTGGTTTTTAATAAAACTTTTTTTGGGGGGGGGGGGATATATTAATATATTTTAAAATGTCATTTATTCCTGTGATAACAAAGCTGTTTAACGTGCCTGCAAGAAATTACCGCATACTCTGTCTGCATATATTTTATCAAAAGACTTGTGTGTTTTAACTACTGTAGATATGCAGTAGCACATGTTTGTATGGTGTGGATATACTCTGTGTGTGTGGTCACGGACTCTGCTGTGTTTAGTTAGTCATGGAGACAGCCGTCACCTTGGAAACTGTGCCAACCCTGACATCCCAGGTGAAGGGGAACTGCCATCACAATCAGCCATTGCCAAAATGAGTCAGAGGTGTTTGTATGTGAGGGTGCCAGAGGGGTCACGATCCTCTTGTATCCGCTCCAATCTGCTGGAGTGACAGCAGAAGAAAGAGGAACTGACATCAGCCTTCCCCTTCAGCAGCGCTGTGAGGCCACACTCGCTCTGGACGCTCCCGGGTCCCTATTTACATGAGCTTTAAAAAACCCTGTCAGCTGTTGACTCATCTCTGGAGATCCTGGTGAAGTATTGGTGTGCCTTTGGTTTCTTTTCTCTGTCTCTGGCTGAGGTTGGACAGCTCACTGGCCTGCAGGAGAATGCGCTTTATCTTAAGGGCCCTGACATATTGAAACTGTGCAGACAGGCAATGTATGCTTGTGTCAGGTGAACGGGGCTATTTTTAGTTCAGCAATCAATATGTATAGTATCTGTGTAGCAGTGATGGTCTATGGTGTATCAAACTCTTTTATATCACTCTAAATTAGAATCATTAGTGCACACATTCCTATTTTAATTATGTAAATTTGTTGAGTTGTAATTATTTGCACACTTTGCATTTTATTACATATTGTAATTGTCCTACCATAAATATATCAATACTTAATTTTTTTATTAGAAATATACTTAATCTGAACAGCTTTAAAAGCGATTTTCCTCAATATACAGTTAGGCAAATAAGTATTTGCCCTGTGATTTTGCAAGTTCTCTTACTTATGCCGAGTTCAGACTGCACGATTTTAGCCCTGATTTTGACTCGCCAACAAAAGCCCTAAATCACATGCAAATCGGTGCTCGTGCACGTGAGTAAAAATCACACAGTGTGAACTATCAAAGATGCGATCTGAGAGATATTTGGCTAAATATCTGGACCTGTCTGTGATTCAAAATTATGCCGTGTGAATTCTTCCTGTTGTAAAGTCATGCAGTTTGAACCCCTCTGTCACCGATCTATCATGCAGTGTGAACACAGCAGCGACTGAATGCTACCCCGGATAGTCATGCAGTGTGAAAAGATCTGTGACACGACTACTTTGAAAATCGTGCAGTCTGAACTCGGAATTAGAAAAAATGGAGGGGTCTACAATTTTCAGCATAGGTGCATTTCCACTGTGAGAGACAAAATCTAAAAAGTAATTTTTTTTTACAATTTATCACTTGCTTATCAGCCAGATTTCTGACCCTCAAATACCTGTTATATTGCTTTTAAATAGTCCAGCTACACTCTGCTCATGATTCTAAATTAGTAGCACCTGTTTGAGGTCGTTAGCTGTCATGAAGACACCTGTGCACCCCACAATCAGCCAAAGTCTAAGTAGCAACATGGACAAAACCAAAGAGCAGTCAAAAGACACAAGAGACAAAACTGTAGACCTTCACAAAGCTGGAAAGGGGTACGGGGCAATTGCCAAGCAGCTTGGTGAAAAATAACAACTGTTGGAGCAATTGTCCGAAAATGAAAGAGGCTAATGATGACTGTCATTGTCCCTCGGACTGGGGCCCCAGGGAAGATCTCTCCTGGTGGGGTATCAATGATGCAAAGAATGGTAAAGAATCAGCCCAGAGCTACATGCGGGGAGCTGGTCAATGCCGTGAAGAGAGCTGGGACCATCGTTTCCAAGGCTACTATCAGTAATACACTAAGACTTCATG
>JAUMHQ010000070.1:17577373-17596874 GCA_032361165.1 Enteromius paludinosus
AGTTGGGATGAATTTAGCAAGGAATTCGAATTAATATTAGTGTAAATATACAATGTGTTGAACTTGAAAAAAACTCTTTTGGAGTCGACTCCCCATCTCTACTTTATAGGATAGACTTGAAATTGCCCTTTTTTATAATGTTGAGCACCCGCCCCCGTAAAGGTCTCTGCACGGCCTTGATACACAGCGTTTGATCTCTGCCTTGCACTAAGACAAGATCTTACTACACTGTTAAATATTGTGAGATTAAGACATGCTGAAAAAGCATTTAGTACTGACTTGTTATGGACTCTTCTTAAATTATTTAATTATTAGAGTTACAGTAATTTCAGAAAACACCAGCATCATAGTCAGGTGATGTCTGTTTTTTTTTTCCTTTTTATGTTATTTATCTGTTCTTCTCTTTAATGTTATTGCTGTAGTCTTGTTTAATACCTATACATATTTTGTTAAAGTATGACAGCTTGTCTTTTATATCCATTCTGTTTATTTATTTTTTTAAACATTGTATGCAGTAGAACAGCATTAATTAATAAACTAACATTTCTAACATTGTTTCTTTTATAAACTTTGTAAAAACAATCTTGCATTTAATACATAAACACAGAGAACAGAAAACATGAATACATAAACAATGAATTTGAATCTATAAAGTCGTGTACCTAAACATTGTGACACTGCTGTAACAACATCTACGTATTTTGGAACATTATATGGATGTGCAAGATACAGTAACTAATTTTAAAAACTAGTCAGTAGATCAACACTAATTAACAAACTTCTAATTAATACACTTCTAACACAGATTTTTTTTTGTAAACTTTGTAAGAAAAATTTACATCTGATCTATAAAACCATATACCTTTACATTAAAACACTGCTGTAACAAAATCTGTGCATTTTATGACACATTATATGGATGTGCAAGATGCAATAACTAATATTGTATATTGCAAGAAACCAGTGTAAGATGGAATCACATGCTCCTGCAGGTGCTGCTGCTGCTGTACTGTCTGACCACCTTGGACAAAGACAACATTGAGGATAATATTAGAAAAGGATAATTCATGAATATACTGTAACTAGTATTGGTTATTTTCTGTTTCCTTACCCTTATGCAAAAACATGGAATGACAACATAACTTGGACATTTACCTTCTCCTCTCGAAACACTGACCGTGTAGCAGTCTGGGGACGGGGCCATAAATCCATGAATACAGTTTACAGTCCCGTGGGAACAGATTGCAAAAGCGTGTGCACGGATTATGAATCTGTGGGTACAAACTTGGAGCGGACGGATTGGAAATCACAGGGACACAGTGTCTTGACATGATGTAATCCATACGAAAGTTGTACTGTTTGGGGGCGGGGCAAGCTGTTCGCGACATAGAACGTGGGCGGACATTATGCAAAATATGTTACTTCGTGACGTGTGGCAGTAACAGAGAAAGATTCAAATTGCTGACGACTCTTTTTTTTTATAGACAATAACTTTATTTATTGTGCACTGTCAGCGCCACAACTTTGCAGATAGTTTATGTTCATATACAGCTACATGACACACTGCATGAACGATCATGTTTGAAAAAGCATAATAGGGGCACTTTAAAAATAGTGTTTTGAGTGACATTGGAACAGCATTTTTTTGCTGTTTTCGTGGATTGTTCTGAAAACATTTTTGTCTATATGCAAAACTCTTCAAAAATGCAAAAGGAAAATGTGCATTTTAGTATATTGCTGTCATGTAAACCCTTTAGTTTACTTGTTCATTAACGAGAAAACAAGATTTAGGTCTTTGTTGTTAAAAATAAACTTGAAAAGCAGTCTATAAGTTAAATTTTTCCTGGTTAGCATGGTCTTTTAGCACTGATGCTCTTTTAAACAAGACTGAAGTAATGAAAATTTAGCTTTTCCAATAAATGCAATATAAAATTTTAATATAATACATTACAATATAGTATATAATTAGAAAATAAATTATGAAAATATATCATAATTACTTTTACTGTTTTATTGTATTTTGTCAATACAGCCTTGGTGAACACAATATCATTAAAAATCATTTTTTAAACACACACATACTTTATAACTGTCAATAACAGTTAATTATTATTTTTTGGGAGTAACTTATTTTATTAATTTATTTACTTTATTCAGGATTTGTAACTGTGTATTCTCATGGCACCATCAGACAATCAGTGTAATCATGGCAGTTTTGTGCCTTTGAGACTCTGGATGTGATTAATCAACATTTATGACTGACCTGTGCTTTCATTGGCATCCAAACTGCCAGCCAGCTGCTCAAGCAGTCGCGCCCGTGCTGCATTTCTCTTGTGTTTCTTGCCTTCGTAGTGTTGTTGTGCCATCAGTGGGTTGTTAAACCAGGCACCACACAAGCAGCAGTACTTGCCTGCCTCACCGTGATTGGCCAGCGGCTGCCACGAGGGAGGGGGTGGGTCTGTGGTCTGAGGGGTGGGCGGGGCTGACTCTGCACAGAACAGAATATAAATTCATCATCTATAAATATCCATTAATATAGATAAACTCTTGACCATATTAAATATCAAAACAAACAGAGAGATTCAGTTGAGTTTAGATGACACTGTCTTGCTGGCAAACACACTGATGGCTCCAAGCCAAATCTACTGAAGAGTTATGCGGGTCAAGAGAAGGTCAGCGTATGTGGAGATGAAAATCTACCCCTGAGTTAGGTTACCCTCCTCCATCTTATGAAGAAAAAGCAAGCAAATGGATTGATCTTCCAGGTGACACTCTTCAAGACACCATGGGACTTGTTACCATGGTTACCAACCCCAAATAGCCACAGGCTACAACACTGCTTCAGGTCAGAATGAGCTAAACACACTGTGATTGTTTACTAGACTTTTAAATTCAATAGATACTGAATAAGGCTGCAAAGTGCATAGCAAGATTTTTTTTTTTTTACTTTTTGTGTAATTTATGGAATGGAATTGAATGTACTTAATTTAGTTTACTGTATGAAGAAGAGAAGTGTAAACATTCTGCTAAACATCTGTCTTCTGTGTTCCACTGGAGTTAAAAATATGTATACATAAAAAGGGGTTTGAAACTACACAAGGGTTAGTAAATGATTCCAGAATTCCATTTTTGGGCAAACTAACTCTAAAGTCTCGCAATTTACTCTCAAAAAAAGTACAACAGCTGTCAGTTGGATGGTACCCTTTCAAAAGGTACATCTTTGTATCGTATTTACCCATAAAATGTGCAATTTAATATCTTAAAGGCACATTTTAAAGTGTATGTATTAGTATGCAAACTGTCACTGCAGTGATAGCTGTCACATGTTTTAATGTTTTCTGTTGTCATTCCCCATGTGCTCATGTTTTTTCCATGTGACCTAGTTCAATTTCAATTCAATTCAAATTTTCAATTTAAAGATTCTATTGTCCGGTATGTTCATGCTACCTTAGCTAAAGGCAAAGTCCACACACACTATTTTCCTGGCGCTCGCGTTCTCGATGTTTCTGCACAGATACCCGCGATCCTGAAGGAAAGTTCACTTTTTGTCTAAACGACACCAGGCTGCGGCAGATGGAGGTTCTGAAGAGGGACTTCAGCAGCCTGATCGAGACAGTTCACAGCACGGCGCCCGCGACCAGGATCATCGTGTCAGGACCACTTCCCATGTATTGACGTGGGCACGAAAGGTTCAGTAGACTTCTTGCTTTAAATGAATGGTTACTGCCATGGTGTAAAGAACAGAAACTGCTCTTTGTTAATAATTGGAATCTTTTCTGGGAACGTCCTAGGCTTTTCCGTGCTGATGGCCTGCACCCCAGCAGAGTCGGAGCAGAACTGCTATCAGACAACATCTCCAGGACACTACGCTCCATCTGACTGGAAAGTACATTCGGAAATGATTGCTACGATGCCTTTTGTTCTGAACGCTTAGACGATAGTACCTGCACTGTCCAGTGTTAAAGACTGTGTCTGTCCCCTGAATAGTAAGGTCAAAACAAATTTAATGTAGGATCTAGAAAAAATCTGATCGAAATTAAACCAGAAAAAAACAGTATGGTCAGTGTAGAGGTGCAGAGCGCGTACAGGACACAATAACTCTAAGGCTGGGTCTGCCTCCTCCCGGGGCAAAGCTTGCAGGTTCACCACCTGATCGCGAAAAGGCGTCTCAAAATAACGTGAGAATCAGCCGGACCGAGCTCTAGGCACTCTTCATCGACAGAGAAAGCTTGTAGATCCCCAACCCTCTTAATGGAGGCCAGCGCTATGAGAAGCGCGGTCTTCAGTGTCAGATATTTTAAATCTGTAGACTGAAGAGGCTCAAAAGGAGCCACCCGCAGGCCATTTAAGGTGACGGCTAGGTCCCAAGAGGGTATGCGGTGTGGTCTCGGGGGGTTAACCCGACGCGCACCGTGAAGGAATCGAACGATGAGCTGGTGCTTCCAGAGGGACGCACCCTCCACTGCGTCGTGATATGCTGCTATGGCAGCAACATACACTTTCAAAGTTGAAGGAGACAGCCTGCACTCCAACTTTTCTTGCAGGAGGGAAAGCACAACTGCAATCTCGCATCTCTGTGGATCCTCTCTGCGAGAGGAACACCAGTCGACGAACAGACTCCACCAGACTCCACCACACTCTGTGCATTACCCTGCCTCGTAGAGGGAGCTTGTGCTTGAGAGATGGTATCTACAACAGCGCTGGAAAGGTCAGAGAAGTCTGACGCGCCCCGTCCAGGAACCAGACGTGCAGGTTCCAAAGATCGGGATGCGGGTGCCATATGGTGCCCATCCCCTGAGAGAGAGAGGTCTCTCCTCGAGGGGATTTTCCAAGGAGAGGCTGCCGTGAGGAGCGTGAGGTCCGCAAACCATGTCCGGGAGGGCCAATACAGCGCTACCAACAGAACTTGTTCCTCGTCCTCCCTGATTTTGCTCAATCGCTTGTGACTCCACAGGAGCAGATGGCCGGCGAGTTGTGACATGCGACGGGAACGTAGAGCACCCTTTTTGTTGATGTACGCAACGGTCGCTGTGTTGTCCGTCCGGACCGGACCACCTGTTTGTGGCGGAGCATCGGAAGAAAGTGACGCAGCGCTAGATGTACTGCTAACAACTCGAGGCAATTGATATGCCGACTGTCCAGGGACCCGAGGCTGCTTGCCCGTTGCATACAGCACCCCAGCCCGTGAGAGAGGCATCCGTGTTCACCACGACATGCCTGGAAACCTGCCCAAGGGGTACTCCGACCCGTAGGAAGACAGGATTGTCCAACGGGCTGAATAAGCGGCGACACTCCGGGGAAACACCGATCCGGTGTGCCACAGTGACATTCCCATCTTGGGACCCGATCGTGTAACCATCACTGAAGTGGTCTCATATGTAACAAGCCCATCGGCGTAACTGCGGCTGCAGCTGCCATATGCCCCAGGAGCCTCTGAAAAGTTTTGAGAGGAACCACTTGTTTGTGTCTGAATGTTTCCAGACAATTCAGCATGGACCGCGCGCGCTCGCTGGTGTGCCGCGGAACCTGGGCGTGCGCCTGGCGAATCGAATCGCATAGCCGAGGCGTACCGTCCGTATCAACCACCACGAGGGGCTGGGGAGTGCTATCCAGGCTCCGAGCCGCGTCGACAGGGGAATCAAAGGGACGTTGACCGCCGTGATCGTGGTGGGGCAGCCTAAAGGGGGACAGGGGCAGGGACTGATCCCAGAAGGATGAACGTCCTGGAGAAAAGTCAGGCTGCTGTGAGCAGCGCCTACCGGCCTCCCTGGATCCCACGCTGGCGACACAGTGTCCTGGGTCTGCATCTGAGGATATAAAAAGGTTTTGTTTAGATGGAAACCTCCGGACACTGGGCCCGGAGGTGTGAGAAATTGCTCTTCCTGTGAAATTGTGGGTACCGCTGAGCCGGAGGCTAGCGGCAGCTGAATGCACAGAGTCTCCCGGCCCTCCACCGGGAGTGGGAACGCAGATGTCGTCGTCGTCCCCCCAAGAGCAGCTCTCAACACCTCCGGGTTGCCTGTCTCAGGGACGCTTCCCGCCCCTCCACCCGGTCTCTGAGACGGTGGCGCCCCACACCCACGGCCAGCTCGACGACCCCGCTGTCTGGTCCTCTGGGCGGCCAGACGAGCATCGTGTGCTTCAGCCGGAGTCGGAACAGGTTGACTGGATGCCGCGGGGGGTCGCCCTTGGCGACGAACAGACGGAGGTTGAGCACTCGGGGACCGGCTGGCCCGGTGAGGCAAGATGTGAGACATCGCCTCTGTCTGTTTCTGGACTGCTGAGAACTCCTGGGCTAAGTCCCCAACAGCGTCGCAGAATAGGCCGGCTTGGGAGACGGGGGCGTCGAGAAAGCGAGCCTTCTCGGCGTCTGGCACCTGAGCCAAGTTCAGCCATAGATGATGCTCCTGGACTACGGCTGTAGACATCACCTGCCCAAGCGCATGCGCTGTGACCTTGGTCACTCGGAGAGCTAAGTTTTGTTCTGAACAAATGTTGAATGACAGCATCAACACCAAAAAAAAAAAAATACACAATATACAGTAAGTGATTATTACTTAAGGGTAACTTAAAAGGAACACACAAATAAACCCGGGAAGCATATTACCACGCAGTTTAATACATCATCAATTTAAATCAATATTAGAGCTTGGTCTAGTTTGTATTCTAGCCCCTTTAATCCTTGCAGTGCTGCGTTTTAAACAAACAATATAATGAAAAGACAGCAGCCAGAATCCTCTAAGGTCCATGTCAGATGTGAACCATTGCTGTGTATTTGTGTTTTTAACAGCAGTGAAACCAGACATGAACAAACTTCTCTAAAATAATGCAAAGTTGTAGGAATAACCAGCATTTAACAACATACTGTAAGACAACAATAATGGCCACCTTTCCCCACGTTGTTCCAAATCTTTGTGACAACCATTGACTTCCATTATATGAACACTGTGACATTTCCCAAAATATCTTCTTTTATGTTTAACAGAAGAAAGTGATTCAAGTTTGGAATGACATGAGGGTGAGTAAATAACAGAATTTTGATTTTTGAGTAAACTATCCCTTTAACTCTCAGAAACCCAGTTTAGCAAAACTAATACTATTTAAATCAGTAGAGTAACACGCTTTTAATAGCTATGGGTTACAAGTACATATAACAGCAGTTTTCATTCTGAAATGTATCATAGCAACAAGTTTGGCAGAAAAATACTCTAAATCATCATGCCAAAGTCACTCAACATAACACAACTGCCGTCTGTTTTGATAAAAATTTGGCAATATCCTTGTTCTTCTTGAATATATATGTATCTCTTATAGTTGGAATCCTAAATTGGATGATGGTTGCTAAGAAGCTGATCATTTGATTTAGTTGATTTGTCATACTTTAGCAACCAAGAGAGCATACCGTAACTACACCTCTCTGTTCTCACCGCCCACATCTCACTCGCATGAGCAAAGATGATTCAAATCTTTGCATGGATCACTAAGCTACAGCTTTCAGTAGTCTGAAAAAAAAAAAAAAAACAGCATACACGCATTAGAAATGGGTCAGAAGTTTTTTCTGTTATTGTCTTTTTTATGTATACAAAAAATACAGAGGCTTCTCAAACTGGATTTTTAGCTTGCTAACAATGCACTGAACTGCCAGCATGCTAAAATACTCTCTGAGAAGTTACGTCTCTAAATTCTTCTTTAAAGCACCACCGCTGCACCCATCAAAGCACTGCATTTGTAACAGATTCATAGCATTCAACATTACATTTCTAGGCAATTATGAGTGTTTTTAGGAAGATGTGTCACGTTAAAAATAGTTTAACTTTTAAAAACATCTTGAGACCCTTTTGTGTTTTGTTTCATTCTGTTGAGCTCCTTTTAAAAGCAAGAATGCATGCTGTGTGAACAATCTTGTTAGCATCTGATCAGGGTCTGGTGGACGTTTTAAAACTGGGCTAAATATAAAACCGTTTTGCACATCACTAACACGCATATCTATTTATGTGTTTCTGAGCGCCGCATGATGTGCAGAGACAGATGTTGCAGATGAACCCTAAAGCAAAGATGGTTTTAGAGCTGGAGTGACAAGACGAGCAGAGATGAGATGAAAATGACGGGGGATGGGCAGGTAAAAAACTATCTCAAGGGCAACTCCATCACATCCTCTTCGGATGTCAACATCGATCCTCGTCTGATGAATTTTCCTGAGCGAACAGCACTCTGGATATTCACGAAGGTTACTTTTGACTCTAATCTCTCCTGAAACCCCTGTTTCACCCCTTTCTCTTTTTGGAGAAGTCCTTTCATATTGCTCAGCTCAAGCCGTCTACTACAGTATGTGTTCTCCATCTGCGATTCATCTAAGACTAAAAAGATGAGATGTAAAGCTGAGAGTAAACCATGCTCACGCTTACCATTGAGCACTTGGTGTAATATCTACTGTACATGAGTACCAGGAACATTATTGGAATTAGTTTGGAGGGCTGTAACAAACACTACCCTGCTTGATTGAAATCATTTCCAAATTTATGACAGGAAATGAAATTCAATAGTCATCGACAGGCTAAAGATAGAAACATGTGCCTCCTATTTGTCCTGATGCCTGCAGTAGACATCTGTAATGTGCTTAAGATCATTTTAAAGTGAAGCGTAATCAAATATAGACAGAGTGATTGAAAACGTGTTAAGAAAAATTTGTCTGAATACAGCAGCAGTTTGAGTCCAGGTTTAGTATTTATTACCACCCACATTAATGACTTTCCACACTGGCACATATCCAGTGACCAGAGCTCAGGTGATTGAAAGTGTGCACTACAAATCAATTTAGCTTCACAATGCAAAATCCAATTGATTTAATACATACATATATATCTGGTGCTTTCTAAATTTGAAGATCAGGGTAAATGTAACTTATTTTGTCTTCTGGGAACTTCTGGGAAGCTATCCTCTGTAGCCTCTAAAGGGCAACAAAAACATGATATTTAGGATATGATATTATAATAAAAAATCTCCATTCAGTTTAAAAGTTTTCTCTTAATGCATGGTTTTTCCATCTGGAGCATTAATGAGCACTTGAACCTTCTGTAATAAAGAATTAAGAACATTAAGAATCATGGGGATGTAAACTTTTGAACTGTGTCATTTTTAGAAATTCAACTATTATTTTCTCTCGTGGACTATATGTAAATGTGTTTTATGTTGATTATCTTATTCAAGCCAATAGCATGCATTTTGTATAATCCCTTTTATTCTGCTAAAATAGCATACTGCTTTTATCAAGAAAAATGCTGAGTATCATCAGCTGTGGCATTGCTTGCCAAACATAAGCAACCTACACTTATCTACACTCTTTTACAATGGGTGGGTGGGTGGGTGTATGGTTAGCTAGGTAGGTTCATGGATGAATGAATTGATATGGACTGATACTGTAGGTAGATGGCTTGCTCTCTCTTTTATTAACCATTAATAATTTATAAGCTCAATATAATTTTCCAGTAAGTTTTGTACATTAACACTGACCCTGAGTCACACAAATTCACGCTGATCTTCAATCAGTTCTTGCACAACCTTATTCTCAGGCAGTTTTGTGCTTTAAACAAGAAAACAGATACATTTCTGCAGCAAACATGAATGCTGTTCATCATTGATCACTCTTCATCTCTGATACCTCAGGTGCATGAGTCTTCTTTATAACTTCAAATATAGTTTTTTCTTTACACTCAAAACTTGTTAAAAAAATCGTATTATATTATGACGTTGTTTTTCAAATCTACTTTTAACTGCTATACATCACATTATGTCCAGTCGTCTGTAAACAACCACTGTTCTGAATTATTCATTGACAATGAGCATAGATAAAACTATTTGTAAGGACTATGAATATCATCTGAGACATAAACATCTTGTTTTGATGTCAGGAGTTTATTAACTATTTTCCAGGCTGCACTTTATTAATATTCCTTAGGCATTCTGCTTAATGCTCTGTTCTTAACACCAAACCCAAAGTATTAGATTTATGCAATTTAATTCAGATGAAATCCATTCAAATGTTGTTTTCTTGACTATTTCAGCCTTATGCATGCTTATGTGATTACTTGATTAAAATGTGTTAATGGTAATGTGGTAATGTTTATTGCATTTTTTTTTTTTTTTTTTTTTTTTGTAGTTGTTTACATTAAGCGACTCCTCTCCCTCACCCTCCTGTGGGCACCAGACCGTCAACTACCTCCAGACCCGCTCTGCCCGAGCGCTTCCACGAGCACGCGCTGCCCGAGCGCCTCTCCGAGCCCGTGCTGATTGAGCACCTCTCCACGTCCGCATTGTAACAGTGCCTGAGGCCTGCGCCATGGGAAAACACGCCAGAGAGCGTGCCACGAGAGCGTGCCACGCTGACTCCTATTTTCACTCCTGTGTTCCAGTTCCACAATGAGTCCGTTGTCTTCTGATGATATTCTTGAGTTGTGGCAGGGACATTCGATGCTGATTCCACTTCCTAAAATCCACCCAGTAGAGCTAATTCCTGATCCGGTTCCTGAGTCACAGCCTCTAGAGTCAATCCCAGATTCAGTTGAACTCGTGCCTCCCGAGCGCCCGCCAGAGCCTGCGCCTCCCGAATGCCCACCAGAAGCCATCCGAGCTGAGCAGCTGCACAGGCCACGGGCCTTAGGGACTTTGAACCTCCCCAAGGAAATTTTTTGGGGGCGGGCAGTAAGGCCATGGCCCTGGAAAGGGTGGGCGGGAAGGGGTTTGTTGCTGGACCCCTGTAGCTCCTAAGGCGCCTGATCCACAACTGCCACGGCCGGCGCCTGATCCGCCATGGCCTCCAGAGGCTCCAGATCCGCCATGGCCTCCCAGGGCTTCAGATCAGCCTATGCCTCCCTGGACTCCAGACCCGCCCTGAAGGACTTATGGCTCTGCCCTTGCGGCCTTCAGGGCCTTGAAACCTTGAAAAGGTTTCTTGAAACCCTCCCAAACAACACATGTGATGTAGGGACTATTTGACAATATATATTTTTTTACATATCTGACCCCAAGACCATGCATTAGGACAATACAGAAACACGTCCTCTTCCAGGCAGCTTCATAATATGTTGTGTTTATTGAAATTTTTTAATTATTGCTCTGATGGTGGAAATGGGAATTTTCATACCCTTAGCCCTTTTCTTAAAGCCAGTTCACTAATTACTGAAGCTCAATTATCTTTTGCTGCAGATCAGAAATATATTCTTTGTTTTTTCCTAAATGTGATGGGTGATTAAGCCAATTTAGGCTTTGTTTTCCCTCCTATTTATATTTCTTTGAAACAGAAAGCCAGGGCTGGGTAATTTCATGTTGGAGTGCTCAATTTTATGAATATAAATGGGAATATACTTCAGAGATATTTTACTCATAAAAAAATCTAGGGGTGCCGCTAACTATTGGAGAAAAACATTTGTTTCATCATGAGATTTTCTCCCCATTTTCAATTGTTTTACTCCAATGATAGTAACAATTTGAGAATTGTTCAAATGAAAGATCAAAAAGAAAACAATGCAGATTAATTTGCAAGGCCACCTTTGCTCAGATTTACCAAGAGTACCTATATTAATGTAGGGCACTGTGTATTATAATCATATTTGTAAAAAATGTCAAAAGATTGTGGTATATAAATACACACACCTTTTTTTTTGCTTTACTATGGCATCAGAACAAGATTCAGCAGTGACACATGAGATTCTAGATCATTCTCATCTCTCATTCTGAGCATTCTGTGATTTTCTGCCTAATGCTTATGAGAAAGGCCTCCTTATCACAGTTTTGCACATTTAAAAGAAAGCTACTCTGCAATATTCTTCATTGCCATCTTACTGTATGTTTCTAGATGTCTTGTGTCTGTGTATCCCTGTAGTGTTGTACTACACTCACTGGAGCTTGTGTAAAGGTTCATTAATGCTGCACACACAGCTGGGCTGACGGGCATAAACAAAGTCTACCTGACAGAGCTGAACTTTAGGTTGTGTTTAGTGCTCTGGGCTTTAAGCATGAACCAGTCACTATATTCCTACAGCTCCTACTCTCAAAGTGGAAAAAAAAGTGGAAAAAGATCAAAAACAAGATTATTTTTTAGCATGGTTTTATGATGTAGTATCCAAAAAAAACTAAACAAAACAAGAATGCAGTTAGATGAGTGTCTCTTACCTGTGGGTGTAGGAAGGCTTGGTGTCTCCCCCAGTACCAAGCGAACTCTCTTAGCATGTGTTTTGCCTTGGTAGTGCGACTGAGCCACGATGGCAGATGTGAAGAACATGTTGCAGAGCGTACAGCATTTGTTTCTGTCAACCTCATTCTCTGCACTGTCCTAAAACAGAAAAACAAGGCATATAGTAGATTTTGGGGTAAAGTAACGCTTTAACGTATTTGATGCATTTACGAAAATATATCAAAAATTTAAGTTATATTAAAAGGTTTTGGTTACTGATAGTTTAAGGTAATGAATGAGTTTAACTTCTAAAAGTTTAATCTGCATGTCTAATCTCTTAAGTGATTAAACCATTTGCAGTTAATACAATTTAATAGGTACTGTCACACATATATACATGTTGATCAGATATAAAAATGGTCTAATTGCGCATTTGTAACAGAATTATTGCTCGTTATTTTTCACACACTTTATTCTTTTTCCACATAAGAAATAATGATTGCTATATGTGGCAATCATAATATGGAGGCAGTAAGGTGCTTAAATACATGTTCCAAAGCAAAAAAAGTGGGTTTCATCGCATTTATTTCAGATGGACGGTAGGAAAACAAAAAGACATTCAGCCAGTATTCTTTGGCCATCAAAAACTGATTAGATGTGCTTCAGATTCCAGAATCGTACAGCCAGAAGATATTTTGAATATTCATATGTCAGTAAAAACGCACACAGACAAGCGTATGATTATGGCCACATTGTGTGTGCTGCAAGCTGCTGCCAGTGGCTTGAACTGTCCTTCTAGTCTCTGGGGCTGGACTGTGGATTACGGGGCCACTATCAATTCTAGCACAGACGGGGCCCTTGGCACACTCCCAACCCCCTGCTCAGGTCCTGATCCTGTGCAGCAGGAAAGAGGTCAGCTTTAAGTAAATCAGGCGAAAAAAGAAGCCAAGAACTGTCCCAGTCCACTGACCTGCCTTTCTAAGCAACAATCCAGCTTATAATCTCCTATAAACACATCAAAGTCAGTTACTGGAATGAGCACACAAAAAAGCAGCCTTAGATCAGACATGTATGTGGAGCCTAAGGGATGTTTTAGCAGGTTAAATAAGGAACTTGGAAAGATTTTGCACTGTTAGACCTAAAACAACATCTTCGTCTTTAAAATATTATTAGATCTTTTTTAAAGCTACAAATAAATATTGTATACAAATGAATGTTAGGAATAGTAGTAATGATAATAAATGTTTTTGTTATTTCAGTATCTGTATGTAAAACATAAATGCAAGATATTTTATTGATATTTCTATTTAAAAAATCTCAAGAGACTCAGTTCCAGCAAGAAAAAATCAATAGCTGCTGAGTGCAATTAGAGTCTGAATCTCAGTGAAGAGAGCGGAAAAACCTTAAGAAGTGACTGACTGATTCCTTTTGTAAAACTGAATTTGATGTAGGGTGAGTGAGAGAGAGATCTTTCCAGATTGATATCAGAGGAAATGAGAAGTGTTTACCCTGAGAGCATAAAGGAAGCTGCATGGAGGGGGAGTCTAAAACAGACAACATGCAATGTTTAAGAAGATTAAGATGATTTTGAATGTTTAAGATTCAAGAGTGTTTCATAAAGATACTGTATTGTGTCAGGTTTCTTTGATGCTTCTTTGTTTATGCTTCGATATACCAAATATGGAATCATGTACATTACCATTAAAAAGATTATGGTCTGCAAGGAAATGAGGCATTAGAGTACACAGTATAATGTTAGCTTTCTTTTCCAATTAAATACGGATTGTTTCAACATTCTATTCATTCAAAAATAACAACAAAAAACATTTACAAAAAAAGCAGTGCAACTTTGTTCAGCATTGATAATAATAAGAAATGAGCAGCAAATCAGCATATTACAATTATCTCAGTAGAATCATGTGACACTGAACACTGGATTAAAGGCTGATCAAATTTCAGAATTACACTTTATTTTGAAAGTCCACTTTAGACATTCTACAAACTATAACTACATGTCAACTAATTTGCAACTGTAGCATTTGAACCAATCAGGTGCAAACTACTTGTTACATTTACCAAATAATCTTTAATATCGCTTTACCAGCCCAAAGGATAACTCAAACTGCAACTATGAGGAATGTGAACAAAGCAACTCCGACTAGTTCTCCCTTTTGAAAAGACAATGGACTCTTAACTAAATTAATTTACAGGAAAACTTCCTTTGAGTGAACACATATCCTTCAGGTCAAAGTGCATATTGTTTTTGTGCTTGTATATCGTCTTGTGTATGGTATACTGTTTTATGCACGTTTATGATAGATCAATAGCTAATATCACCTCATAATATCAACACATGTTGTGTTTGGTATCTAAGGACCCGTCTTCAGATGATCTAATTGAGAATGTATGTTATATGTTGATATCTTTGCAGCATTCAGTGTTTTAAGAATCTTGTCTAATTTGTATATCAACCTCCAATCCAGTGCATATGCAAATTACCATGCTTAGAAACAAAGAGCCATAAACGTTCCCTCCAAATTATCAGTAAACTATTGGCTTTTTGACATACAAGAAGTGTGACCTCAACATGTTTCAAAAGGCCCCATGGCAGGAAACCGCCTTGTTTTTTAGCTTTTTCTGGATGCTGGAGTCCCACCATCTCTCTCGTCCCGATGCATCGGGTGGGCCTAGATACAGCGCAGTCTGCATTCTTGTGAGACACTAAGATGAGGATTTAACTCCTCTAAATCTTTGGAATTCATCGCTCTTCAAACCAGAAAGAACATGGTTGCCAATCCAAAACCTTGGAACCATCAGGACTTCAAGACTGCATCAGGCCGTCGCCAACAAGTCAATGCAAGTATCGTACATATAAATAAACGAAACAGAGGTTTAGTATTAGTTATAAAACCCGTTTTGAATGGCACTGATGGTTTTACAGGTGGTCAACTGACTCTCTTTTCATAACTTAAATTTTGGCTTTTCCTAATAGTTTACCACTAAGCCTTCTTTGCACTTTCCCCATGTGTGAGTGTATTTATACTTGTGTGTTTAGTTATGTTAGTTAACGTAGAGTTAATAAAACTTTTCTGATTCTGCCTTGCAAATCAATGTCCCATTATGATTTCGGCTCTTGCTACATGCTCTAATGCAGTGATACTGTAAGAAGGTATTTTTCTGTGGCAACGAAAATATCCCTTCTTAGAGTTTATATGAACTCACACTATATGTTTGGTGAATGAACAGATTAGTTGATGGTAATTCTGCTACAGTTACTACTCGGAGCTAATATAAATAATTGCAATTAATCATAATTAAATAGAATCAAATCACGTTTACTGTCACATCACCACTAGGGATGGGAAGATTTCCAGATTCGCTCGGTGCATCATCTAAAAAAGTTAACGATGCGATGCATCGATTTAAAATGTGTGCATCGTATACAAATTGCCATTTGTATCGCAATGCATCGTTTCTATCGTATTTGCATCAGTAAAACCTGATTTATTTCTTTATAATTATTAGAAGACATGCTATACTTTCATTATTTAGAAAGTGGAATTTGTAAAATATGTCATGCCACTATAAAATATACAGGCAGCATGACGAATCTGACAACACACTTGAAGCACAGACACGTAGTGCGTTTGGAGACTACTCCTCCTCCTCTCACTCGGATTCAGCTGAACCTGCTACTGTTCGCGGGACGCCGAACACTGTGTGCCATGTGCTTTGATTTATGTCATCGCCAGCATAATTTGTTACATATTATATGTCCATATTATAGTTTACACAATAAACATGTAGTTTTATTCATTTAACAGGCCTTTGAGGTTTGGGTAAAAACTTGTGTAAATTATGTGATTTTGTGCATTTTATTTTTTCATATGGTGAGTGTGAACTGCTCGCTCCAAGACAATAACCGACGCAATCGCCTTTTTTATCTGTAAAGACTTTCTGCCTTACAGAGTTACAGAGAACGAGGGCTCCCAATACCTGTATACCTGCAAATTTGTTTCATTGCATCATACTGCATCAACTCATGTTGAATCGAATCGTAATGGGGGTGTATCGTATCGCATCGCTAGCTGCTTCATGTATCTTTCATGTATCGTATCGTTGGCTATGCATGGAGATGCGTATCGCATCAGCCTCAGTTAAGGAGATGCACATCCCTAATCACCACAGCACATGTGCCTAGGTGAGTGGAATTCTTGGGAGCGTGCTCCAGACAGTGCAGGGACGATTTACATATGGACAATTAGACAGTTACATACCTAGGTTTTTACAGAGTGACAGTTTTAAGTATATACATACATACATACATAGTGCAAACACTGTACAATTTTACATATTTACAATGAGCAATACAGTAGCTGTATTGAGCTGTATTGTCAATAAATGTGCAGAAGAGAGAGGGTAGTACACAGTGCAAAGATTTGTGCAGTTGTAACATAAATTATTAAAAATGTGAATATTTAATATATGAGTTAATAAAGGTGCAGTGAAATTGGATGTGCAGGTGACATGGGAGTGTATTGGATGTTTTGTGTGACAGATATATTGCTGTATTAAGTGCAATGTGTGCATAGAGTCCAGTGATCAGGCTGATATAGAGGGAGTATGCTGCTAGGTGTGCTTTTTCTGACTGTTTATTAGCCTGATAGCTAATAGTAATTATTTATATACATTTACTTTAATTAGCTAATATGCTACACAACTATATGTACACTACGTATTCTCTCACCCTTAACCCTAAAGGCCTACTCTGAGAGATAGTATACACATATTGGGATTTAGTAGAATAAGTCAAAGTATACTTGCAAAGTTGTTGTCATGAATGAGGACGTGAAGCGTTCGACTTCAAGTGCAGTAAAGTTTAATAAAGGCTCAGGGTCAGGACATGCAAAATCGAGCGCCAGTGATCTGCCGATTTGTGCTACCCTGCCAGATTTTCCTACCTCCCATTAAAAAGTAGATAGTACAATTTAACAATGAAAAATGCTACCTGTCAATATGTTTTATTAATGTCTACACATACCCCATCCCTAAACCTGCCCTTACAGTAATGCAAATATAGTAATTATGAGCTATATTCATTTTGAATATAATGTAGGCTATACAGCTAAACCAACAATAAATATATTTTTTCAACCTATTATTTAGTGTTTTATTAATGTCTACACCTACCCCAACCCAAAACTTCCCTTGCAGTAATGAAGACACATTAAATATTGTTGTTCAGGGTGAGAAAAAAGAATGCAATATTGACGTGCGCGTGCGCAGTAAGCCGGGGTAGGAAATCTGGCAGGTAGGAAAAAATGTCAGCACACCGGCAAACAGACTCAGTGGAGGCATAGACAGTAGTGGAAACATTAAACGGAGCAATGGTCAAATACCGTAAATCAGTCCATGGGGAGAGACAGAGAGACTATCCAGAAAACAGGCAGTAATCGGCAACGGGTAATCCAAAAGACAAAACAAACTGGAAACAGGAACACGAATGAATGAATAAACTAGAGTTGACGGCAATATACTGTAACAATGACCTGTGACAATAATAAACACTGAGCGGCTTTTATGCTAGAGGAAATCCGGGTGCAAATGAGAAGGGCAGTGACAACAGTTTCCACATAAATGTCCTGACTGGACACACAGAGATGAGAACACAGATTCAGTCCGAGAATGAAAAGCAGAGACAAACACACAAAAGGAGTCCTGGGCGCTGGAGTGCCATCCAGTGGCCTTTGCTGGCACATCCATCTGTTCGTTACAGTTGTATGTTGTTGACCCATCAAAATGAAGTGGTAGAAGATATTAAGATGCTAGGTGACATGTGCAGTAGTTGCAATGTTACTTATTAATATAGTAAAATGTTTAAAGTGGAAAATAAATTAATCACAAATCAGAAAAAGCATTACCTAACCCAGACTTTCAGTAGTTTATTCTGCCTCATTGTCTTAATAATAATGCTCTAAAATGTAATAAATGTGAACGGAAATGTCAAGCTCCAAAAAGATTTAAAGCACCATAAATTTGGTCTTGTGTGCTATATTAAGTCATCTGAAACTATTCAATTGTACTGTGTGCGAAATACATCAAAATGTTGAAGCAGGGGTGCATTCAGGTAAACTAGGACACGTTTTACCATTGAGATGCATTTTTGTGTGTAAAACATTTTAATAATGAAGAAAATGCACCTTTAGCACTATGCTGAACTTTCCATAAAAGAAAACTAAAGAAGCTGAAAAAACTAGACTAAACACATCATCCAGTTTGGAACAACATAAGAGTGAGTAAACGATAACAAATTTTTCACTTTTGGGTGAACTATTGTTGTTGATACTACAAACAGCATCTGCTTGACATTTAAAAATAAATCTGCCATATTTTAATTCCAGAGTATAGAAAAAGTTAATGTTATGTCAAACATTTTCCCCACTCTAAGGCCAGGTCTCTATCTCTGCATTCTGTTTAACCATAACTGCTGACATTTTTGCACTTAAAAAAAGGTGCAAACTCATGAGGGACGCTTCATCAGCAAAACGTCTGTATAACAGCAGTCATGGAAAATCTGAGATGCTCTTCCACTGGAAGGTGTGATGGTCTGTTTCGCTTTCTGTATCCCTCTCTTTCTCTCTCCCTTTTCTCGGATCTGTCTCTTTGTGGATATTCTGTCAAATAAATACCCAGACAGCTCTCTCTGTCACGCTCCCTCGGGGCAGCCGTCTCGTTGACTTTCGGTGCCCGTGATAAAATCCTTATTGGTATTGACAGCTCTGTTCCTCCCCACCTTTTTTCAGAGAGTTTGAAAACATGGACAGCCCCCATGACAGCATGTTGAATCAGCGGATGGCTGACCATCACAGCTGCTCTACTTTTTAGCCTCTCAACATAAAGGGGAGACAAATGAAAACTTTTGCCAAACGTTTAGATTTTTCTCTTGAGAAGTACACAGCAACAAATTAAACCTTGTTCTAATTACTATTATACATGTTGTTGTTACAAAATATAGTAATATAATTCCTGTTACACAAGTACTTGTGAAGTGAAACATGTGCTGTTACCAACGTCCTGTTACACATTTGTACTGTCACGAAGCTGAGAGATGACGAAGCGTGCAAATTCAAATGCAGAGTGTTTTATTGACAACAGGGCAAACACAGACAGCCTGGGTCATCACCGGCAATCAACAATGGCAGAGGCAAAGTGAAAGAGTAGTCAGAGTCCAGGCGTGGGTCGAAAATGAACAGCAAACAGAGTCCAAAGGGAGAGGCAAAAGCAATAGTCCAAACGAGAGCAGGGGTCAGTAACAATAAATCCAGACAGGGA
>JAUMHQ010000070.1:17620644-17639404 GCA_032361165.1 Enteromius paludinosus
ATGAACCTTCCAAATAAGGCAAAAACAGACTGTTTCATTCTAGGGTCAAATTCTAGGGTTGTAAATGGACCTGTAAATCATACCTTCTATGTACATATCAGAGAACAATTAAAAATATTCTCTCAATGCATTCTATGGCACCTTTAATTTTTATATCCAGTACAAGTTTTTGTTTGTTTTAGCAATTACATTGGTTTTGTTATTGTTATTAAGTTTATTGTAGCTTTATTTATTATTATTTATTTGTGTTTTAACAATTTGCTTTAAACTTGTTATCATATTCTATTTTATTTTAGCTTTATTCAATTTTTACAAAAACAGTATTTTAATATTTTGTAGTTAACAGTAACAACCGTTACTAATGTATGAAATTTGACCTATTATACAGATAATAAATATTTAATAATATTCACTTATATTACAGTTATTAAAACTATTTTGTAGAACATCATTGAACACTTGTTGCTGTTCTTATTTCATTTACACAACAGATGTTATGAGTATGCAGATTGTTAAGTGCTTTGCAACATAATAGTTGTGCAAATGACCCTGGAGCTGCGGGACAAAGACTGCTTACAATGCTGATTGGTTGATAGCACCACAAGAACACCTTCACTGTAATCATCCAGAAATGTATACGTATATACTTAAATAATGGCAGAATACTCAGCTCATGTAATACATGTTGCAGGTTCAGTATATTACGATGCATAATAATTTCATGATTTCATCACCACATTAAACAAAACACTGAAGACACATCTATGGTTTTAGTTTGTCTGGAACTGTTTGCGTTTGTCCAGTACTGCGTATCAAGCAGCTTTGACAATTGAACTGTAGGAAACTTTATGAATATGCACAAAACTGCCAATACAAGGATCTGAAGTATTTCAGAAGTGTCAAGGTAAATGATTGTATTTACTTAGCCCTCATGAGTGGCCTTCAAAGCTCAACAATAGAACACCAGCAGACATCTGCTGGCACAGTAAACGAGCTGACGTTTTCCACCACATTATATCATTAGACCTCTTTAAATAAATGTGCTTATATGCTCTAGAATGGCAATTACAAACACCATCGTGAAACAGAATGTAATGCACCATGTGCTGCCATATATATCAAATGATGCAAAGCATCATAAAGTGCTGTTTTGTGACTAATATAGAGAGGATTATTTGATTGTTAGCTGCAGTGAAGAGATACACACTTACAGTCATTCTGAACGCTTTCCATGTAATCTGATAATCAGTGCTATTACATGCTTTAGTGCTCCAACTGTACGGACTGGGGTCACAGTATCAAAGATCATAGGTTTTTTCACATCGTCCCATATTCTCCCAGCAGAACATGAGTCTCTGCGGGGTAAAGACTCTGATATGAAGGTAGAGAAATGTGTATGTAAATGAAATTAATTTTGGCAGGCTTGAAAGCCTCAGGCTCCCACGACTGGCACCGAATCCCACAGCCACGTCTCTTCAAAGCGACCCTAAAAAGTTGATGAGAACTTTTTTTTTTTCACCCATCCACCAGCACGAGGGAAGCATTAAAAATACATCAGCTAAAAGACGAAAGAGATCTGGGCCTCGTTCTCCCTTCGCGATCTCTTCCCCCACCAACCCCACAGAGAAGAGCAGCAGAAATCTCTTCATCTGCTTCGCTTTCTTGTCGCAATTAGGAACATTTCCTGTCCGATTCCGTCCCACAGGTTGACTGGCTGCTGATTAAAACATCAGGAAGAGGGGTTCTCCTGTTTGCAGTGAATTTACATGATGTGCTGTATTGCTGCAAACACTGTCGGCCTGTTTCCATCACTTGTGTGGTAAAATAAAAAACATGAATGAAAGCAGCTCCACTAATGTGCCATGTCAAGTGTGTGAGGGATTTATCTGCCACACAGAAACTCGCACCAGAATAAATGAGGAGAGACAGAAGTAACAGTGTTTTATATATCGCTTAATTAATAGTTATTTAAGCAAATAAATTATAGAGAAGTGTCTTATTTGTTCTTGATCATGAAAAATATGTGAAATTTCTATATATTGTCAAATTTATTTCATTCACCTTTATTCCAAAAAGTAATGTTATTATATATAGGCTATATATATATGTGTGTGTATATATATATTTGTTTCTTTTTTTCATCTTTTTGAATTTTAGCAGTGAAATAGGACATCATCATAGTTTCATAAATGTATATGCTACATTGTGGTCTTCCTCATATGATATTGGCTTTAAGTGTTTTTTTTTTACAAAAGCTTGTACATGCTTTAATTTTAGTGTAACTTATCAAGAAAACACACTAAGTTCATACATTTTTTTAATTTTTTTTCTGAAATCAGCAAACTCTATCAAAAGCAGTGACATTTACATTTCAGAGCCGCAAATACGATGCAATGACCCACCTGCTCATTAAGACTGTTTGAAAATGCCACCTAGCCAGTGAGCTAATATAGATTATTCCCTCTCACTATTTGCATAGTCAGATATAGCGCTGTATTAACTGAGGACTCCAGCGAACAGTGTGCTACTGTATCCTTCCATTTCAGAGGGTAATGGACCAGAACATTAGCATCACAAGCTCATTTACAGACTAAAGACGGCCCCAGCAGAGCGTCTTAGATGGACAGAAACATCATTAAGTCACCAAAACACATAAACTGCATTCATTACCTCAGTGTGCTGTGTTGTGTTCATTAATAATCATACATGGGCTAAAGATGCAGTGAACTGACAGTAAATCATGCCCTCTGACCCGAATGTACATTTAGTGTAAAAAACAAAGAAAAGGAAATTGTATGAAATTTAAAGACTATGGATCCATAAATGATTCTTTTGAGGAAAAAGGACAAAAGAAATGCAATTGCATTGCAAATAATACAATGCATTCATCTTAATAATAAGCATACAACTATTCTCAAAGAAGATGTTTAAGGAGTTATGCTTTTCATTTTTTCATAAAATCAATCAAATACATGACAAATACTGGCTTATATACTAACAACAATATTGAAAATATTACAAACTAAAATTGTTATATATTGAATATTGAAATATATAATACAATATTGAAAATATTATACAAAACATAATAAAAATGCAGAAATGTGATATGACTGGTTTTAATAAATAGTATTTATAACACTTAGTTGATTAGTCAATTATTTCATACATCATTCATGTTAATATTAACAATTAACAATTTATGGAATTATCACTCTTGCCCTATAACATTATTACCTTATACTCTTAGTTGAAAAACATTTCACATTGCTCAACAGTGCATTAACTAATGTTAACTACTTTATGGAAGCTTGTTTTAGTCATGAGAATAAATAAAACAAATCAATAAATAAAAAAGGTAATTGTAATTTTTTATATCACAGTTCTTACATACAAGTTAATATATCACGGTTCCAGCTTTTTGTAACAAGCCGCTCCTCTGTGGCTCTCTCCAACCTCCATCAGCGAGAACCTTCGCCCGAGTATTAGTTGTTTCCCTCTGAACTACTTTTCCCATGTACCTAGGCTGATTCCGACCACAGGTGTTTCTCATCTTAGTCCCTTTATAAGCCGGGGATTCAGACTGAACGGACGCAAAGTTTCTTTTACCCCGACTACAACTCTGAGCGTTCCTTCCTTGTTTATTTTTGCCTTCTTTGTATTACCCTGGACTGTTTATCATTTACGATTGTTATCTGCCTGACCTACTGCCTGGATTATCGACCTGAGTATTGTTTTGCCTGCATTGCTCTGTTTACTGTGTACCGACCCTGCTCGTTCACCACAAATAATAGCCAGCAAATGGCTCTGACTGACCCAGACCCTTCATTACACTTTTCTTCTATTCTATCTCAGAATTGAGATTGAAATAAAGCTTAGAATTGAGATAGGAAACCTGAATTGCGATATGAGAAAACTGAGTCAGAATTGTATGATAAGAAAAAAATATATACTGTAATGTACGATAAGTTGTTAAAGAGATTCCTCCTTCCATGTAAAGAGTTTTCAAAAAATGCTATATACAGTAAATGTAACAAATTATTATCATTATTTTTTTGTATTTTACTCAAATTTGAAATGCATGTAAATTATTATAGGCTATAAACAGTATTACTTTTTTTTTTAATTAAGTTAAATTATGTTCCATAAAACTGTAAACATCAACTGGAACTGGAATATGAATTTAAATCAGCCTGAAATAAAACCCAAACCCAGAGAGGGACTTTGCTTCAGAAGTCTCCCACACATCACTGCTACAGACAGTCCAAAGTCTTTGACCTCTGGGAGCATCCCACTGTCCTTACACCTGCCAAATTCATCACGCCTATCAGTGGAAGCTCTCGGTGAGATTGGCCATTTCTAGCAGAGATGAGAGATGAGGATGGCACGGCAACAAAAGCCTCCAAGCTGGACGAACAACCCCCAACCGCAGAGCTACAGCATGTCAGTCCAAATAGGAATCAGAGCCATGAGAAACACTCTTTCAAACAGCAAGAGACACCAAAGAGCTAATGCCGCTTTGTTAAACTTGCGGCTTAATGTTTTGTGCAGGCTGTTAGTGTGTAGTGCAGATATATTTTCCACGATCTCGTCCATTATTCAGTTTGTGTGCGAGCTATAGCACAAACACCTCCGCTCTCCAGGGTTTTTTGGTTCATTTCACAATGCCCTGGATACGGTCTGGGGCTAAATGTGGGCTGCAGCTGATATCGGAGCTTCTAAGAAAAGCCTTTGAATAAATGCCTATTTACCCCACTTTCAAGATGACAGAGGATTAGCCCTGCTTCCTAAACCCTCTCTAGGAATGATGGGATGCACACATGCGCTGTATATTAGATACATGCTCTCAAACGATAATGCTGAAATCCTGTTTATTCATGAATTTCCTTGCACTTTAGCCAACGGGTTTGTTCGTTAGATTCTGATATAATAATGTCATAATAATATGCTGAGGAAAAACTGAGGCAGGTGCTTCCGAGAGGGTCGTGAAACCTCAAACCTCTAGATTATACAAATATTGATTTTCATACTCAACATTGACTTCTGTTGGATCCTCTAAAATGCCACGCTCTTTCTCTACCTCACGTCTCTTGAGACGCAACCTTCAATCCTACGCACAAGTCAATCTAAGCTGTTTCGCTACCTTCACTTACTGACTTGGCCACTGAATTAGACCAAAAAAATCCAACCGGTCGGCAAAACCGAATGCTCAAAATGACTGACAAAAGAGCATCCTCCAGTCTCTTTTTTTTTTTTTTTTTGACAGGTGTGATATCTCAGGACGCTTATTTTGGTGTTTGATATTCCAGAAGAAAATCACAATGCACATTAAAATTCTTATATTATATGAATATGCTATCCTTTTGAGACTCCAGGAGGCTTTACACAGATCATATTCTGTGATATCTACTATGCTTTAAAATGCTTAGTTTATGCACAATGACCAATGATTGGTTTATTCAATTATATACTTTTTCATCATCTTCATTGCAATTAAACTATGCTTATACTGACATTTTTTCAACAGCTACTGAATTAGTTCGTTAGTAGAACAGTATGTATATAATGCATATATAAAACTTTATATATATATATATATATAATGTATTTTTCCACTCTGACTGAATTCACAAATTTTGTACTTACTTTATAAGAAACTGCTTCAATTTACATGCAATTTTTTTTTTTTTTTTTGAGGTATTTTACAGCTCTTTAAACGATCATAGCCACTGCTTCCTGCATTTTTTTTATGCATAGCCGATAGAAAACAATATGCACACTGAATGTCATAACGGTGGCAAAGCGGCTCTGATGTGGCATATTATCCATGCAGAACCAAAGCCTAAAACCTTTAACACTATATTTTTGCTGCCTTGCAAGAACTGGTATTTTATTCAGGAAATGCAAACTAGTCACTTTCTGTATTATCTGCCTGGTACAGGCTTTAAGATATGTCAAATAATAACAACAGTCAGTTATTGTAGGAATTTATCTTAATTAGGGTTAAAGCAAGAACATGCTTCATTCATACAGCGATCATTAAACACTTATGGCCTCTCGTTTTCACACATACTGTACTTTGTCCTTTACATCAGGATGATATTTTAGAATGACCTTACACACATCTTAATTGAATGTGCTATAATACTAAATGTCATGAGAATATGGCCTCAGTCAGCAATAAGACCAAAAATAGCTGAGAAGCAATAACTGCAGAGATGCATTTCAGTAAAAATGTCATTTTCTGTTGTTCACTGAAACACCTTGTCATGTGCTTGTTCACAATCCTGTCAATCACACTTTTTCATTTTCTCTCCTCATTCCATAACATAAAGCCAAATACAGTATATGACTGTCAGATGCCTGTAAAGCAAAACCACAGTCATATGCGTCACTTCCTGCAGGGCATTTTGTGAATTTGCATTTCTCTTCTCCAGTATGTAATTCTTGGAAATGCATGAGGGGATGAACCAGTTATGCCTACAGGATACCAGCATATGAGGACAGATTCCATGATGTAGCGAGAGCAGAAAGACTGTGTCTCCTGCTGTGGTGCTGGCGCATAGGGCTCCTCGTGTGCCAGGAAGCATGGAGCGGCCCTGAAGCTCCACGTCATTGGCTTTGGCACCTCAATGGTTGTCCTTACTTGTACCTGGGTTAACAAGATCACCAACAAATGACAATTCTGTTATCATTTACTAACCCTCATGTCACTCCAAACCTGTAGAAATTGCTTTTTTTTCTGGAATACAATCATTGATATGCTCTTAAAAAAAAAGTTCACCCAAAAATTCAACCCAGGCTCATTGGAAATACATGCCTCTACTAGGGGTGTAACGTTACGCGTATTCGTATTGAACCGTTCGGTACAAGGCTTTCGGTTCGGTACGCATTACAAACCGAACGATTCAGACTAATACTTTAAAAAAAAAAAAGAATAAAGTGTGCAAAATATAATGTTTTCAGTGCTACGCTCAAAAAGGCAGCGCAAACGACGGGACAGGCAATGTGCTGTCTGCCCCTCCCACCCCATTGATGAGAAGTTTGGATCATCTTACAGACTCATTCATTTGAATCTCGTTCAGCAAAATAAACAAATCTTTTTTCGAGTCATCTCGTTCATTCAAAAAAAAAATAAAGTATAAATAAAATGTTTTCCCATCACTAACGAAGACTAGAAACATGAAGGCATTTCCAACAGATTTAAACAGGGCAAAACAAATCGTTCGGTAACAACGACCAGTACATTTATAGCCGCGGATTTTAATGCGGGATTTAAGAAAATACTAAATGTTATTGATCCCCCCTAGCACTCCTAGCAAAGAACAGAAAGATTGTGACCTTCTTTAGCAGAAGCACAACAGCGGCCCATGTGTTAAAGATACGATCTGTGCTGTCTGCAGAAAATGTGGACACTCTCATCTTTGTGAAATTAAAAATAAGTAAATAAATAAAAAAAACTTTAAAAATTGAATGAGTTCCATTTAAAAACTAAAAATATATATTTTCTTTCTATTAGTTACTACTACAACATTACATTAAATTTTTTTAAAGGAGCATTTGGTTTTGGATATAAAGGAGGTTTTGTTTTATTTGCTGCTAAGAAGAAACCCCAGAAGATATGTGAAGTGTAGCTCCATTGTTGTTCAAAGTAAAAGAAAAAAAAAAACATGATCAAACTTTTATGTTAGTTTTCATAAATAAAAATGTGAAAAAAAAAAATCTAAGAAATTCTCAGTTTTTTTTTTCTGCATTAAAAACTTACTTAACCATGGCACCACTGTGTCATATCGAACCGAACCTTGATTTTTGTGAATTTAAGTTTGAGCCCCGTTTAAAAAAAAACACCATCATATTTGTTTAGAACTGTTCTGGACTGTTTTCATTTCTAAAGAATGTTTGATCTGTGCATATTTCTCACCTGATTCAGCCAAGACAACTTTAGTTGCTGAAGAAAGCAATAATATGGATAGAGGACTTTTTTTAGCCAGAAATTAAAAACTTTTTAATTATCTGTTCCTTTTCGAGGTACTCAAAATGCATCCGGAAACGCTATGGGAACGCCTTCTGCATGACACGCTCTGAATCTGATATAGAATTTGTCCAATGAAAGGGCACGACGTCATGTGACGTCAGACCAGGAAGTATAAAAGGCACATGTGGCACAGCTAGCGCTAGCTTTCTGTCATTCAGAACGCGCTCTCTGTGTCTCTGTTCAAAAAAAGTCTGTCTGTGTGTGTGAAAGGTCCTATTTCCCCTCCCTAAAGTGAAGTCATCCAGGCGGTGTCTCCTTGTCAGCGCTTCATAGCAAGCGGAGAATCACACCAGCTCTGTGTGGCTTGCTTGGGACCGGAGCATGCAGCGGCAGCGTTAGAAGTGCCAGACAAAAGCTGCACTCACTGCGAGCTGCTGCCACTGAAGTTGCTTCACTCCAGGAAAGCCCTCTTCGAACAGGGGGTTTTCGTTGGGGAGCCTCGCGGCTCAGGTTCTGCTGCTGCCGAGGCGGAGCGGAAACTGAGATTGTGGGGTTCCCAGTGTGATCTGGCTGAGGCTATGGAGACGGATTAAATCCTATCTCCTTCCTCGCGTCTGCCCACTCCGAGAGGGAAGCTCGCAGTGAAGACCGACCTGCATCTTCCTCTCGTGGAGCGAGCTCAACCCTCACGCTCTCATCTTCCAAGGAGTTTTTAAAATATGAAGAGCTGTTGGAGGTGGTCACTAGGGCCGTAAGTTAAATATCGATTGGCCGGCAGAGAAACAGCAAGAGCCATGAAAAAGTAGGCTCGATAAGCGCTTTGCACAACAAGGAGTGTACCCCAACCGAGTACCAGCTCCTCATATCGCATGGCGCAAAAACAGAGTGTTGCCTTGCGCACTCCCCTGAGGCATAATCACAGCTCGAGGTGACCCTCTGCTGCTGGGGCTTCCAAGCCTAAGACCGACCTGAGAACTATCATTGGAGGTCTTGGAGGTCCCAGCAGAAGAAGTCCTGATGTACAGATGGCAGGCCCCTTGGGGGAAGAGCGCCAACTATCGCGCTCCCCCCAGTGCCCTCGACGTTGCGCTCAGCCCAGCCAAAACATCTCTATAGGGCTGAGCTGCACATCACCCCTGAGGGGGCCCATAAAACAGTACGTTCGGGCTCTCCCTGGTGACGAGCCAAAAAAGAGCATCGAGCTATCACCGCTAGTGATACCAGAGGCCAGCTTCGAGAAGCTGGTTACCTTAGTAGACAGTCTAGCAGATTAAAAAGAACTGGTGTTAGGGTGTTCACATTCAAAACTACATAGCAGACTGTCTAATACTAGCTCAGTCATAGAGCGAAGTAATCGGACATCGAGATGTCCTCCTTGCTCACGTGAAGCGTCTAGGGTTCAGACAGAATGCCAAGAAAAGTGTGCTCTCTCCGGTACAGAAGGCCACTTATTTAGGCGCTGAACGAGTTTTGACCACGATGCAGGCACGCTGTCCCCTGCTCGAGTAGTCTCGATTCTCAAATCAGTCAAGAGAGTGAGAGAAGGCCAGTCACTCACTGTCATACGGTCTCAGAGACTGTTGGGTCTGAGGGCGGCAAATGTGATACTGTTCAGCCTGCTATACCCCAGACCCCTTCACTTCATGGTGCTGAATTCGCCAGCATGACCCTGCTGGCGAATGTGTCTCAGTGGCTATAAAGACTATAAAGAGAGGTTATCGAATCTGAGAGTTCAAGTCTCCTCCGCCGCGCTTCAGCGTCGTCACGCTCACTATGGTGAGCCCCGAGCAGGCTCTGGTCATAGAACAAGAAGTAATTCCCTTCTGAGGAAGGAAGTCATAGAGCTGGTTCCTCCTCGAGAAAGAGAGTCCGGGCTTTACAGCCGGTACTTCATAGTTCCCAAGAAGGATTGAGGGCTAAGGCCCATTTTAGATCACATGCAACTGAACCACTCAGTCAGTCAGCTGAAGTTCAAGATGCTCACACTAAAACAAGTGCTAATACAAATCAGGTTCAAGGACTGCATTTTAATGATAGATCTAAAAGATGGATACTTCCATGTGTCCATACGTCCTTCTTACAGGAAGTTCCTTGAGGTTGGCTTTCAGGAGCAAAGCGTACTGTACCATTATCGGGTTCTTCCCTCTGGCCTAACACTTTCGCCTCAGATGCTTACGAAAGTAGTAGATGCAGCCTTAACTCCGTTGTGGCTTTAGGGTGTTCACATTCAAAACTACATAGCAGACTGTCTAATACTAGCTCAGTCATAGAGCGAAGTAATCGGACATCGAGATGTCCTCCTTGCTCACGTGAAGCGTCTAGGGTTCAGACAGAATGCCAAGAAAAGTGTGCTCTCTCCGGTACAGAAGGCCACTTATTTAGGCGCTGAACGAGTTTTGATAAAAAGTTGAACTGTATGTGTCCTGTGCAAGCACTAGACATGCACGTTCACAAGGCAGCCTTGTGGAGAATGCCTGACCAGTTATTAGTGTGTGTCGGTCTACCTAAAAGAGGTCAGCCTGCTACCAAGCAGACTATCAGTCGTTGGATTGTTGAGACAATCACGATTTGATATAAAGCCTCTGCTCTCCCTTCGCCGATGGGAGTCAGAGCTCACTCCACAAAGGGTATGGCAGCCTCAAAGGGCTATTTGGCAGATGTCCCAGTCTTGGACATCTGCAACGCTGCGGGATGGTCCACCCCCTCCACTTTCGTCCAGTACTATGGTCTGGACACCCGTATGACCCCAGGGTCATCAGTCCTCTCGTCCTAGTGGTGTATGTTGAGACATAGACACAGGGCAGGGACTTGGAGTCTGGCGGCATGAGTATCTCGTTCCCATAGCGTTTCCGGACGCAGTTCGAGTTCCCGAAAAGGAACGTCTCCAGGTTACATATGTAACCATGGTTCCTTGAGGGAACGAGACACTGCGTCTCGGTGCCATACCTCCGGCGGCCTCTGCCGGCGCAGTTCTTCATGACAGATGACAGATGAAAGCTAGCACTAGCTGTTCCCATGTGCCTTATATACTTCCTGGTCTGATGTCACATGACGTTGTGCCCTTCCATTGGACAGATTCTACAGCAAATTCAGAGTGTGTCACGCAGAAGGCGTTCCCTTAGCGTTTCCGGATGCAGTGTCTCGTTCCCTCAAGGAACCATGGTTACATAGGTAACCTGGAGACATTCCTTACAAAATTTTGTTTTTTTTTCAATCAGTTTGTACTCTAATTCTGACAGCCTCTGTTTTTTAGCAGCTGTTTGGGCTCTGATTCTGATAGAACCCATTCACTGCAAGAATCTCCACAACCATTTCCCCAAAACAGTTCAGATGAAGAAGCTTGGATGGTTGATGATGAGTAAATGTTGTTCCAATTTTCATCTTTTGGTGAATTATTGCTTTTTAAATGAAGTATCCAGAAGAAGGTGTTACTAGCAATGCAATATCAAGAACTATTTTAGATTAGAATTTTTAAATATTTTAACTTTTAGACGTTAAAAGAACCTGTTTTTTGTGTGAAGAATATCTCAACAATTGGAAGCACTTTTTTCACTATAAAGTGCAATGAAAAAGTTCTATGGTGTTAAAAGTTCTTCATGAAACCCTCAATACCCTTTTTTGTGTGTGCATGATGCGATGATGTGCATGATGCGATAAAGGCTACTTTTTTTTTTCTTTGTTTTTGTTGCTCAAATCACTGTTCATTTTTACTAAATGTGAAAAAAAGTCAATACATTCTGTAACATTTAATTTTTTCTTCCTTTTTCATTTGCCTGTTAGCATTCACTGCTTAAATTTCTACAAGAACAAAGTGATGTCCTTTTCCGCCAGCAGCTATGGTGTGGCTTACCTTGAGGTGATATCATTAAAAGCGTAAACAAAACATTAGAGAGAGAGAGCAAGATGGAGAGAGAACAAACAAAATCCTGTAACAAAGGCAGACGCGCATTCCTTTCATCCTAGTGGTTCGTTCACACCAGAGCAAGCGGTCTATGACTCACAGCCCTGTGAGCTCTGACTCTTATTGGACATTTGAAACAAAAGTGACAGAGGACAGATAGCAGACAGAGCCATCAACCCAAGAGCATGAGAGACATCACTGCTGTCAAATACACCAAGATATGTTTAAAACACAGCTGAAACTAAATGATATTCGGAGAAGCTGAATAGTCCATACAGTATGTGAACATTTCTAGTGATGCTTGCTTTGTTTTACATTGCATGTAAAACACAGGTCTTTCTGTGTACTGTAGCTAGCTTCTTTGATTAGAATTTAATTTTGGCATTGTACATCGTAACTGAAGGATAACTTTACATGTAACTTCATGCACTAATATAGAATTCAACTGATGTAAGGTCAGACCACCATATAATCTGCTATGTCTTTTCATACATTTGGCTGTTTTGTAGTGGATTTAAACATGTCTCTTTCAGTAATAATTTTCATTTTACTGACTTATCGCTTTAATGTCTATTAATCATATGAATAATCTTCATCTGAAATGAATAATCTTCCTTTTTGATTTGCATTCATTAAGGTATAATGAATTATATATGCTCATGTCCATTTCATTAAAGCATCTAAGTCACTAGATTATTATTAATAGACATTAATGCATGGTTATTTGATGTATACAAATACGGGGTCGGAAAATTCCACTACTTTTGTGGACAACTTTAATAGATTATTGAGAAAAGGTATTACAATTTGAGCAAAAAAATAAGTAGAATTTTTAGCAGTCATTACAGTCTTCAGTGTCACAATACAACTTAATAATTTATACAATTTATTATTTATATAATTTATATATATTATATATACCATTCTAAAATAACTCTCTAACACTCTTCTATACTTTGGTACTTCTATAGATTTTGGTTACAACATTTTGGTTAGCTAAAAAGCTTAATTATTCATAGAATTTAATTATTTATATGATTTAGAATTATTATTTATAGTTACCATACTAAAATATCTTGCACTGTAATATATTTTGGGTATATTAGTGCAAAAGATTGCCAAAAAAAATCTCAATGATTCATAAGGAAGGATGTACAGACAATATTGAAATTCTTTTTACTTGGATTAGGCAACCGCCTAGACCTCTAAAAACATACTATAAACCACCTAGAATTTCCTAACAATACCTACTCTCTCCAAAAATATATAAAAATGAAATAAATGTAAAATATAAAAAAGTACAGGAAACATGTTTGAGGAACAGGAAAACATTCACCACAGAATTCTGTCGCGTCTTGAAGCTTTTGGCACATTGGCCAACAGCATTTCCAAAGATCTTCTACACACACGCACACTGTCAGAAACCACAGAAAAGCTTTTCAGCATGATATGAGAGCATTAGTTTTAAAATAGATGTTGTTTAATGTGCAAGCGCGGATTGCACATTCAAGGAGAAGAGATCAGATCTATCATTTACTCTGGCAACCTTAGTCTCAAATGTCTATCCATCTACAACAACATATCTCATAATGATGACATGGGGGGTTTGCATATGATTAAAGTGTGAAAAGCAATTAATGCAATTCTTGAGATATACCAAAGCTGAATGTTTTTTTTTTTTTCCCTGATGGATCGTCATGCCTGTTGCCATGGAGCAGTGTTAAGAAAAAATACAACTAGTGTGCATGGTCAAAAGATCAGCCTGTCTTAGACAAAAAAGAAAAAGGAAGAGGCACATAATTATCATTCCCTCTGAGATTGAGCAATTATGTTGATTAGGCAAAAATATGGTATTTAAAGGAGGCCACATGGGTTTTGACTCCACTCGCATTAAGAATAATCAAGGATAATCATATTGCTGCTATCTGAACTTCGTTTTAGCACACATAGGAATGGGTTATGGTGGTCAACTAGTTGACAGGTCATACAACAAACCACTAACAGCCTAATTATCCTTTAACCTACTAGTCGATAAAGAAAGCATGTTTTGTGCATCCTAACAAGCTGCGGTTCTGCCTGCACACACATATTAAAGGTTTATTTTCGGTCTGTTGTTATTTCTTGCATTGAATCTCTGCACAGGAGAGTCAGCGGCTTGTGTATTGCGTGGCACAGCAAATCATTTGCTCCATAAACTTCCCCTGTGCACCAGCACTATATCTATCATTCAGTGCTGACGGGTGTCACAGCTGCGAGAGAATCCCTGCGCACCAGAGATAAAGCACGGAGGGCACAGGACAAATATATCTCCTTTAGAGAAAGCCCCATGCACCTGCCACCAAGAGGTGCAAGGTATTAAACAATACAGCCAAACCCAGAAAAAAACTAAGCAGATTATAGAAGAATGGACTGTTGAACAAAGCATACAGTATGAACCTGCTGTATATTTCAGTACTCAAATAGAAAAAAGGTTTAGAGGGTAGAATTAATTTGTAGGATAGAGTATCAGTTTGTTCCTCATAGAAAGTTACTGACCAGAACATTTTATATCTGTTTAAAATATATAGTTTGAGAATAAGACTATTCTATATCATTATATTCTTTATCTGAACAGATTTGGAGAAATTTGGCAGTCCGTAACTTGGTCTGCAGTGAATGGGTGCCATCAGAATGAGAGTCTAAACAGCTGGAAATGCATTTTTATGGACATAGGACTCATTTTAGCCCTGAAGCAATGATTTAAAGCTAAAAATCTTGTTTTTCTTTTTTTCCATACACGCAGCTTTTTGCTTCACAGGATGTTAATAGGGGTGGTATGGATTACTTGTGGATTACTGATGTGTTTATCAGCTGTCTGGACTCTCATTCTGATGGCACCCGTTCACTGCAGAGGATCCATTGGTGAGCAAGTGATGTTATTATACATTTCTATAAATGAGTTCTGACAAATAAACAAACTCTTCTGCATCTTTTCTTACTCACTTAAGGCTGAATACATTTTCTGAAAATGAAAACAAAATGACAGCATGCAGGTTTACAATAATACGAGAATGAGTTAATAATGACAGAATTATGAAGCAACTGGATAAAGAGTAAGTGTATGACCGTTTACATGTTTGCTCAAAAGTCTAAATTACTTTGTGATAATCAACAGCATTCCACACATGCAGTCAATACTTCAGTCATGTTTGACCCAGAGCATTGCTTTAAATGTGCTCAAATGCAGAGACTGAATAGTTCTGGCCTTGACAGAATAGTTGTATCGCTTTAGTTTATCATTAGCTCTTAAAGATGGTGTTTACATTCCATCATATGCTACTTTTATAAAACAGTAACAGCATTATGATAAATTATACAGTGCCTGACTGCCTATTTATATATTAAATTATTGTATTATTATATTTGTGTTTGTGTTGATAGAGGCTTTGAACATGACTCAACCAATCAGGGTTTTGCTACGTGTTATAATGTGTATTTTTGTTTTCCCGCAGATGATGGGATACAGTTAGCGTACAGTTGGATTATATTTAAGCATCTACAAAATTAAAATGTAAGTCAGTTCATCCCTGGCTAGAAAGCTGCTCTGCTCGTTGAATGCTATAAGACAGTATGAAAGTTTATGGAAATATATCACAGATGGTATAAGCAGCAGACAGCAGGTCCTACAGGACTGTAACAGAATTCTGACCTGAACCAAACAAAACACCCACAATGGACACGCTTCTAATAAATTTCAGTTTAAAAGCAAAAGACAGGGCTGGAAAAGCAGGGGTGTTAAAGTGAGAGCATGTAGTGTGTTGTAAATAACACTTGTGCGTGTAGTGTTGGCAACATTGTGCACTCTGTGAACAGTATGAATCAAGGTGGCGGAGGCTGGAGATGTCAGCACGCTTCTATTCTTTCAATTAGTTTCAAATGCTCATAAAACAAACCTTACGGCACTCTTACTCTGTCTATTTCTGCCTGCATGTTCAGTGTGCTGTGATAAAGGGTAATGTCACTCTTACAAATCAAGGGTTTATGTTGACAGTTACAAGATATATTGTGCATCTTGTTAACATCAACATGTTCTCAGGACTGTTGTAACGTAACACTCACAGGCAGCTCTTCTCCACGGATGCGTTTATAAGAGTCTTAATGGATAAAGATCAATGGAACTTAAACATCAACAAAAAAAAACTTCTCAGGTTTCTGAAGCGCCAGCTGGTTGTGCTAACACTTTAACACACTGACACTGGTTTGAATAATATAAAAACAGAACATATGTAGCCATAATTACAAAAAGGATGTACTGTACAAATAATAAATGAAGGGTTTGGTTTTATCTGAATGATCTAAAAAAAACAATTCAAAACTTATAATAACTTAAAATACTTTTCTCTAACAGAGTCTGAGTATGTTCCAAACAGTAACTTTGAATAACTGTTTAGTGAATTGTACAAATTAAATTCACCAAAGGTATATTTTACCTGAAAACTTAAATTTTCTGAAATTTATTGGCATGTGTTTTTCATCATTTATGTGTCTCATAGGCTAGTTATTAGTCTTCCATATTACAACAACAACAGCAGGTCGTGGCAAAAACTGTAAGTGTGACAACATGCCCCGCTTCCAACGTGCGTATTTCCTGTGCAATAATGATGAAAAATGTTCAAAAGCTTTGCGTATCCTACACTTTTAAATCTGCGAAAGTACCAATGCTCTCCAAATCAAACCAACCATAACAAACATTTACTAGAAGTGTGACAACTAGTCCCAGTCTCCTCTGTTTATGGAAAGAGCATCACTGTTTCTGTAAAGAATCTCCTGCAATGAGTCAACTCTAACCAGCATTAGCATCATAATCATAATAGTGTGTGTGTGAGAGCTCACCTTGTGCTAGATCTGATATGATCTACTGGAATCCGGCAGTCCAGATCTGTGTCTGTGATCATCAGCTGGAGTTAGAGAGAGATCGCACCTGTATCCGGCAAACTTCTCTTATCTCCCACGGCTCGGCTCGGAGCTCAAGCGGTGACACAGTTTCCACAGAACACTTTGGCGAAAATGTAGTAGAACCAGCCCTGAGAATGTGCTATCATAATATATGCTCCTCGCCGTCCATCAACCGTAAGATGGTAAGCGATGATCGGAGAACGCAGAGAGGAGCGCGCGGCGACGCCATCAAACTGCGCGTAAAGCGAGAGCGCACAGATATAAGAGCGCGGGCACACACGTCAGTAATCCAGAGATACTACTAGCAGAGATATGGATTACACTGCTCACACACACGCACACACATACACACACGCGCGCGCGCGTGCTAGCGCGGGTATCATTCTCAGAGCTCGTTTGCAATGAGAAGTGCCTGTAACGGTTTACTTTTGTGGTGTATGGTGTTGTGAATGTGTTACTGCGTGACGGTACCATGGCTGATGGCAGCACGGCGTACCAGATGTATCGCATGGTACTTAATATTAACCTGGGTATATACAAAAAATAGTTCTCCAAGAAATGTAAACCATTTATAGTACTGTTGTAGACCCAATGACGATATTGGGAGTCACAGTATTTGTATATGAAAGTACATGCTCTGCCATGATTTATTTTGCTGCATGTTTTGCAATATGTCTGTGTCTGAGCAGTGTGCCTTTGACCTGTTAAACTATGTCATGTCTGTGCAGAAATATGAAGCATAAGCAAATGTCATCTTGATCTGTCAAAATTAGAAATGTTTCACTTCCTCTTTATATTTTGTTTAATACCATGCTTTAAAATAAATTATCTTTCTGTGCTTGAAGAAGAAAGTGTCATCTGATGAAATATGTATGTGTACCCAAATGTGTATGTGTATGGTATGTTTTATAAAAATGTAGAAGAGGATTCTTCTCCTCACTTCATGAATGTGTCTCTTCGATAACAAGATTATTATTATTATTATTATTATTATTATTATTTTACAGTGTTCACTGACCTGCAACGATGGGCCAATTTGATTTGATTTGAGTGTCTGCTGATATTTAAATGGTAATTGATCATTAAACTGATCATTTGCACTTTTCTGAACTCATGGTGTTTTGATAGAATGCCAACTGAAAATTCTATTCTATTCTGTACTGATCTATTCTATTCTGTTCCATTCTATTCTTTTCCCATAGTTATTTATATACTGAAGCTATTATAATCTTGCATACACGCACAGGTATTTCCCTCTTTACTTCTAAATCAGAAGTGTGACTGCCTCTAAATGAAGCAGATTATACATGCCTAAATGTGTTTCTGTCTTCACAGTTTATTAACTCCATATTGAGACAGCACTGTTTAATCACACAAAATCTGTTTGTGAAATTGCCCCATTTTTTTTGCTGAACACAAAAGACAGCATTGAATCTTAGAAGTGAATGTGCTATTATAGTGTCTCAGCAGATATGACAGCTGCTTTTGTAGAGCATCCAAACACTTCCATCCCAACACAATGCACATGCAAAGAAGACAGAGGAAGCCAATTCATCCGAGCGCCTGGTAATCGGTGATGCCGCTGTTCATTTGTCTCAAGCGTCATGTGTAGGACCACATTCTGGCACAAGCAGATGCTTTTCATTATGTTACATTTCACGTTGAACTGTGCGCATTTGCTCTCTCTCTTTTTCAGTGTTAAACTTTACAGCACTAGACACAAAATGTTTTTTTACGAGGGTGTTCGTTATTTTAAAAGTCATTGATTGTTAGTCATACATGCTGAGTTATACAACAAGACTTAACTGTTGTAAAACAAGACGTATATATTGGTTTGCAGGTTGTAAGGCTGGTCTCCCAACCTGATTGAATTAGTTTTTTTGGATACGATTTATCTAGTCAAGCAGGAATCAAATAGCTACATCAGTTATGACTGACTGGGAGACTGG
>JAUMHQ010000070.1:17657154-17671724 GCA_032361165.1 Enteromius paludinosus
AATTCTGTAACCTATTTCTACAGTTCGCAGGACCCAACGAGACACATCTGGCAGTAGTTTCCACGCTGCCAAATAATCTACTAAGGCAGCCTCTCGGGGCTGGCCTCTGGAAGAGAAGGGAAAACAAGCTGATGGTGCACACGTGAGCCAGCAGCAGATGGTCTCACAGCCAGTTCTCCGCGGGCCCTCGCTGTTAATACACTCAGCCACGTGTTGATGTTTTCTGTGATGGGCTGAGGCTGAGGTTGGCGCTCGTCGGGGATCTCCACACCCTGTAACGATGGCAGGGTTAGTGGAAAAATTCCCTGAGGGCATTGAAAATCGACAGGAACCGTGTAATGCGGTACAACCTGCCTTTCTCGTTGGGGGGCTGCCCTCTGAAACTCTAAAGCAGGAGCCTCAGGGCTTTTTATGAGAGCTCCTCTTCTCCTTAAGCGTGACTCTCAAGTCATGTTTTGGTTTAGAGGAGCTCTCAGCAGAACGTCGCCAGCCCCTCCTATTCCCTTTGCGTGGAGGAGCTCGGTCAGCGATGCTCTGCTTTTGTGTTTCACGGTGGCTTGTACTCGGTCCGGGTCTCTCCCGCCTAGAGACCCCACGAGCTGGAGAACGGCGAGGAAGAAATTGTTGGAAGGCTGCTGACTGCTTGTGTGCTTCCCGGCGTCTGTCTACTACTTTATCAACAGCATCACCGAACAGACCCCAGGGTGCTATCGGAGCATCAAGCAGACATGTTCTGTCTCTGTCTTTAACCTGAGACAGAGGCAGCCATAAATGTCTTTCTGCGGCCACCAAAGCAGCCATAGAGCGACCAATAGCCCTAGCAGTCTCCTTGGTGGCGCGCAGCGACAAATCAGCAGCCCTACGAAGCTCTTTAACATCCTCAGAGCTCACTCTCTCACTCTCATCAAGCTCACCGAGCAGATCCGCCTGGTATGCCTGCAACACCGCAGTTGTATGCAGACATGCAGCCACTTGACCTGCCGCCGAATATCCCTTCCCAACCAGAACCGAAGATGTTCGTAACGGTCTGGTGGGAAGGGACGGAGCCTTCAAAGAAGTTGTCGAGGAAGGAGACAGATAGCCTGCAAGCGTCTGCTCGATCCCCGGCATCGTTCTATATCCCTGCTTCCTCATGCTCACCACGTCCCCGTAAAAGTCAGAGGACGGAACATAAATACGAGCTGAGTACGGTCTTTCCCACGATCTCACCACCTCAGCGTGGAGATCGTGGAAAAAAGGGAGGCTCCTTTTAGGAGGTGGTGGCCGAGAACGCAGGAAGCGCTCATCGAGCTTACTGCTGCGAGGCTCAGCTCTCACCTCATCTGGCCAGTCTAGGCTTAATTTGGCCACAGCTCGTGTCATTACCTCGACTAGCTCTTCATAATGGGGCGAGGAAGAGTGCACTGTTTCATCGGGGCTGTGTCTCTCCTCACCCTCGGATGAAGACAGCAACAGCCCCGCGCTGCCCTGATCGTGGGAAGGAGCCGCAGCGCGGGCTTACTCACTCTCACGGGCAGCCCCGGATCTCTGTGAAGAGAGCGGAGAGAGGGACTCGCCCGTCTCCGACTCCTCTGTCTGTAAGAGATCCCGCTGCGATACACACGAGCGCTTTCTCCGCTCTGCCTCAGCACGAGCGGGTCCAGCACCGCGAGGGATTGCAGCGAAGGCTCCCTTCTCAAAGAGAGCCTTCCGAGAGCGAATGACACACATCGAAAAGGCTTCGCAATGCGGGCAGTCAGCTCGCTCGAGAGCTGCTGCAGCGTGTTCCACTCCCAAACAGGCTGCACATAAACCGTGCGAATCCCCTGGGGAAATAAATCTTTCCCAGGGGAAAGCACACGGTCTATACTCGCCCCTCTCACTCTTAGCAACAGCTTTGGACATTTTCCTGCTTTACTAGATGCTTTGTACACGCTTTAGTTGACACACACACACAGAGTACGCTCTGCTGAATGGCAAAAGACTGAATGCCGGTCTCAGTCCATGTCCTTTAAGCTTCCTGGCCGGTGACGTCACCCGCCTATGACATCTGTTCATTTCATTGGTTTGTTTCTACACACTATTCAGAGCCGTCACGCTGGGGGCGTTCCCCATAGCATCTTCTGGACGCAGCTCAAGTTCCTGAAAAGAACTGTAGTGAGTTTGGAAACTTTGCACCACCTGGCGGTAGTTTCGTGAGCGACTTTAACACGTGACTGAATTAAAGTTAAATCCGGGGCCCCGCAGCGGTAATAGTCGTTGTGGTGGTCCACCTACTGTATATTTCTTTATCATGTATTTCAAATGCTGTTCATTTGGACTTTCTGTTTATTAGACAATCCTGAAAAAAGATGTACTGTATCGCAGTTTCCACAAAAATATTAAGCATATTAAGTTTTCAACAATGTTCAATGAAATGTTTCTTGACCAAATCAGTGCATTAGAAGGATTTCTGAATGATTTCATTTAATTTTTAAAATAGAAATAAAATAGTAGTCTTAGTATCTTTAACGATACTGCTGTTTTTTCAGATTTTTACATTTCTCATATAATTTCAATCCATCTCAAAAAGCACATAAGGGTTACCACATCCCTATTAAGAAACAGAGCTCAACTAATAGCTTTGGTATTTGTAGACGCTTCTGCCCAAAACTGGTTTCCAGCGTAGTGATTTACTTCAATAGCCCATCATATACATGCTGTTTGACAGTTGTGAGTGACAGATTGATTGGCAGGTCATCAGTGGCGGAGTTCCCCAGCAGCTTTTCTCAAGCCACTTATGCATATGAATGAGACCTCTGGAGGAAGGAGGGTGGGCTCGGCTACAGCAATGAGGGAGGTAAAGGTTAGTGAGGGGGTGGCACAACCCTAATGACCCCAATTCTACCACCATGATAAAAAGCTGTATTTCTCCTGCTAAAGGGGCTTTGTGCTTTCCTTCCACTTGCCTCATGGGAACTTACTTTGAGTGTGTGCTGTAAGGAGAGGGTCGCAAGAGCCAGACATGGCAGTCGGCCATTCCCAATGAACAATGCCAGAGAATAGCTTTATTTGTCAGGGTTTCTTCAAGCCGAATATAGAGGAGCTTTTGGAAAGGATGAATGGCTTCAGACCGCTGGCCCACTCTCACCCTCAACTGTCTCAGCTCTATTGATTAACCCACCCGCTCGGCTGAGAAACGGGGGCAGATACTGGAGTTTACAGATTATGTCAATTAGCGAGAGCCGGTGGTCCCAGTTTAACTCTTGCCTGTGCAACCCACCCAGGCTAGGGCTCTCAGGGCCCAGAGGTCAAAGTTTGCGACCCTGCTGCCAAAACACAGAGGCTTGTCGCTCTGTGTGACCTTTCCAACAACCTTGACCCCTGGGGGGCCCCCACATTGGTTTCTCTCACAAAGCAGTGACAGAGAAGCCTCGCTGTCGACGATTCGCAGGGGAAATGGATTTATTTATCAGATTCTGCTGTTTTTCCGTAGAGGCGTAAATCTCCCCGGTGGACATGTTTGTTCTGCGAGGCAGTCGGCAGGACTGAAGCAGCATGATGGACTTTACAGATGCTGCGCTCTTAAATTATGAGCTCCTGTGCTCACTATTAATTGTGCACTGCTGATGAGAGTCGACCGATGCATCCACCTTAAATGATTTTTCAAGTCAGAAGCCATGAGTGCTTCCACTGAGGAGGGTCTCGCTGTATCCTGTGGAACAGAGCTCCCATTAACACCAGCAGAGCTGTCTCACTGCACATCCCATTTGTCCGGGAATGCAGACACGTTCAAGTCTCTATAGTGTAGGTTACATCAGGAATGAATGGAAGATCTTGCCTTCTCAAGTGTACATATCATTATATTAATGAATAATTTAACAAATTAAACTGCAGTGTTTAATGCAATTTCTGTTTGCTCAGTAATTTTCCTAAATATTGCTTCATTAGACCAATTAAACCAATTCATTACATCATTACACAAATTTATTTTTCATGAATCAGTTCCAACTGTCCATTTAAGTGAATCAGTTCAAGGGTGAATGATCTGTTTGCATATTACTCACAAATGTTCACTGAAGTGTCCATGTGCCATTTTCTATTCGATTTATTCTATTTTCCCATGTATTTAAATATAGGAAATCCACAAATATACAGTGGGTAGGAAAAGCATTCAGACCCCCTTAAATTTTTCATTCTTTATTATATTGCAGCCATTTGCTAAAATCATTTAAGTTCATTTTTTTCCCTCATTACACACAGCACCCCATATTGACAGAAAAGCACATAATTGTTGACATTTTTGCAGATTTATTCAAAAAGAAAGACTGAAATATCACATGGTCCTAAGTATTCAGTATTGCTGTGACACTCATATATTTAACTATATTTAAGGTGCTGTCCATTTCTTCTGATCATCCTTGAGATGGTTCTACACCTTCATTTGAGTCCAGCTGTGTTTGATTATTCTGATTGGACTTGATTAGGAAAGCCACACACCTGTCTATTAAAGCTCACAATGCATGTCAGAGCAAATGAGCATCATGAGGTCAAAGGAACTGCCTGAAGTGCTCAGAGAATTGTGGCAAGGCACAGATCTGGCCAAGGTTACAAAAACATTTCCGCTGCACTTAAGGTTCCTAAAAGCACAGTGGCATCCATAATCCTTAAATGGAAGACATTTGGGACGACCAGAACCCTTCCTAGAACTTGCCGTCCGGCCAAACTGAGCTATCGGGGGGGAAGAACCTTGGTGAGAGAGGTAAAGAAGAACTCAAAGATAAATGTGGCTGAGCTCCAGAGATGCAGTTGGGTGATGGGAGAAAGTTGTAGGAAGTCAGTCATCACAGCAGCCCTCCACAAGTCGGGGCTTTATGGCAGAGTGGCCCGACGGAAGCCTCTCCTCAGTGCAAGACACATGCAAGCCCACATGGAGTTTGCTAAAAAAAACACCTGAAGGACTCCAAGATGGTGAGAAATAAGATTCTCTGGTCCAAAGAGACCAAGATAGAACTTTTTGGCCTTATTTCTAAGCGGTATGTGTGAAGAAATCCAGGCACTGCTCATCACCTCTCCAATACAGTCCCAACAGTGAAGCATGGTGGTGGCAGCAATGCGGCCAAGTACTGTCCACCAACATTTACCATCCAACCTGACAGAACTGGAGAGGATCTGTTAGGAGGAATGGCAGAGGATCCCCAATCCAGGGGTGAAAAACTTCCCAAAAAGTGCATCATTCCCAAAAAGACTCATGGCTGTATTCAATCATAAGGGTGCTTCTACTAAATACTAAGAAAATGTTTTTTTTTTCTTTTTTAATAAAACAATTCTGGGTTTTCTGTCAAATTGGGATGCTGTATGTACATTCTGAGGAAAAAATCTGGTGCCACGAGCATCCTGTCTCTGTAATACACTGTCTTACATGTACTCAACCTCATTCATGAATTCATTCATTCAATTCAATACAACAATTTACGCAAGGATGGATTTGTGAGCGAATTGCCCATAAATTAGTCCTGCTCATGATTTCTGAACGAGGCACAATGTGTGTGGCGTTGTGTGCATTTTAAAATCATTTTGCTAGAAGCTGCCAATGCTTCAGAACCTGATGCTGACCTGTTTTTGTTTGTATGGGGGTGGGTTTTTTTAGAAGCAGGTCAGGCAAATTATCTCTATTAAATGATTTTGTATTTTGTCATATGGCTACATATTTTGCCATTATAGATTTTTTTGCTATAATTCAGTATATGCGGTAAAAAAAAAGATAATTTCTGTGCATTTGGAAAAATTTACCTCCATCTGCATCTATAAATATATAATTTCAGAGCAGATTATCAAATAAAAACTTTTTTCATGTGGTTCTTAATACTGTATTTTTACTTCAAACCAACTAACACATTTTTATATGTATTTGAATATGTATTATGCATTTTGGCTTTTCTATTATAGTAAACTTTTAACTTTTGCTTTAACACCACTTGTTTTCACTTTGAAAGTATTGCGAAAGATTCAAGAAGAAACATTATATCACAATATCACCACAGACAATGAGCCTTGATTGTGTTTAGTGCCTGGTTTTAAAAAGACTGCAGATGGTTAGTGATTAAAACATTCATTTTTGCTCCGAAGTACCCGAAACAGTATGGCAACAGGTATGCCTGCAAAGACAGTGGAGTGTCCGCTGATCTCTCAGCCAGTTTTTAATCAACAACGCGCCTGCAAGAACAGTAGCAGCAATTGAACAACACAAAGGCGCCATTCTCCATCCCTGCTGATGGATCCGAGATTACTGGGGTGAGATAAAACTGGAGAGAGTGAGGGTTTGGGGGCCACTTTTGGCTGGGCACCGCATTCCCGGTGATATTAACCTTTCAAGGAAATCAGTATGACACAGAAGCTGACAGAGGGTCTAAATTATCTCTTGATTGCTGGTGTGGTGGGCTGTTTATATCATCGGTCATCTGGCACAAAGCAGAGCCCTGTTCCCCCTGTCTGCTGCCGTCAGGCCTTTTTTAATTACGATAAGTGACCTTTGCGGTGATGCTGACAGAAGGATGAGAGTGAGGGGCCAGGACTGTCCGCCTGATAAGCTTCTATAAGAAGACTCTTTCTCTTCTGGTGTCCTGTCTTTCTCTCCTGCACTGTTATCTCATGTTCAAGTCTCACTGGATCTTTCCTCTCTTTCTTTTCCGTCTAATTGAGCACGTCTCCATTACTTTCAAATTTGTTCATAGGTTGTACAATCTGATTCAGTGTTGTGGCTGTTTTTCTGAATTTGTTTCAGCACAAAACACAATTCGATTGTTCTCGAAAACCAGGTGTCATTGAATAGAACTGAACATCATTTTCTCTGTAGAACTAAAGGTCATTGATCAAAATGACACAAAAAGTGATTAGAATTACTTATATTCTATGGTATATCCCAGGTCTTAGAAATTAATTCTATACTGTAGCTTCAACAAACTTCTTCTCCTAGAAAATCTTACTCTACCCTTTGACTATGAGAATTTCTAAATATATTTTTGGCTCCGATGTTTTCAGTAAAGTTGATCAGTGATTAGTTCAAAGTCACAGTGATCTGGTTCTTTTATTTTAACTCACAGGTTCAACTCAATGAATCTGTAAATAATTTAATTTTGTAATTTTATCATCACACAGAGCTATCACATCTTTTCAGAAGACGCTGTATATTGCATGAGGGTGAGTGAATGGTAAATATTTTTGAACAGCATTAGCCCTTGACCTGCTGAAATTTCTATTGCATTTCTATTGTACCTCTATTGTAGTAGTTTAAATAACTGTGAAAGGCATTTAAGCTCTTATAAACAAATTGCAACAGGTAGTATTTTACAAATGAATTTTGTAATAAATCGATTTGCAACCGACTTTAACATTATTGAAAAGGGGGGAAAAATGCAGTAAAGGTTCTTAGTTCTTGGTTCTATTTCAACAGAGAAACCATCGTTGCAATGAAACAAATGCATGGATAATCTGCATGCATTTAGACAACAGGTTTGGCTGGCTCTTTTAAAAGATTTAGAACAGGACATCAAAACCAAACCAAAGATATTCTAAAATCTTGTGAATATGTACATATTTCTATATCCAGAAACACATGCACATATACTGTATGTATAAACCCTATGGTGGTGCACATCCTGTTATTGGACAGCATGTCTGTAACTCTACTGGTGATTAGCTGATGTTTGGGACAGCATTATGACTCCACAGAGGGAGCCCAGATCAGACTGTGGTGTTGTGTTTGGTGTGATGTAAGCTGTGTGGAGAGTATTTGAATGTGAGAGGTGGGGGTGGCATGAGCTGGCAGATCCCCGCAGACAATAGGCCAGTAATGAGAGGTTGCTTATCCAAGAAACACAATACCTCTGTCCGCTGGAGGCTGGAGGAGGCATTTGTTCCGTGATCTCAGATAAATTACTGCTTTTTTCAGTGCCTATTCAATTTTACAGAGATTGACACTATTGGGCATTTGCCTGACTTGTTTAAACAGGTTGGCACTTAGGTTTGTTCTTAACAGCAACTGTTGGCAAAAACAAATGCATGTACTGTATAGTGTCAGTCTTTATCTGATTTTGGTGATTTAGCTATCTGATAAACATTAGGCTGAGCTCGTTGCATCTTCATTTGTGGTTTTGGTGTGTGTTTTTGTCATGCAGTGCCATTATTTTAAATGAATAGCACTTTTCCTTAGAGTTAGCTCTATATTCAAATAAAAATGTATGTGGTATATTTGCTGTCAAACTCCAAAAATGATGATAAAGCACCACAAAATGATTATAAAAGTAGTTTGTACAAATTTATGCTATTTCGCCTGACATCAGACAGAGACGAAATATCATTTACCACTGTTAATGTCTGTTAATGTCTCCTTTTATGTGAAATTCAGAGGTTTGAGATGACTAGAAGGAGAGTGAATGATGTGTGTTTCAATTTGGTGAACTGAATGTTCTGAGGGTAAATAACAAACTGGCAAAATCCTTTTGGTGTGCAAATGTCACCAAAAACATAAGATAATATTGTTGGAAAGGTTCCGGATCTCTGATTAAACAGAACTAGCATAGTTATATTTTTAACTTTTTATTACAGTGAACTCCTTTTTCCATACCATGTATGTATATCTGTAGCAATATATAATAATTTTAGTAAAAAATAACTGTATAGAAAACACAAACAAACACCTCACCAACCAAACTGCTTGAATGAGTCCAGAGTCTGTCATAAGCTTGGCTGATATGCTGAGCAGAGAAATGGTCCGGACTTGCTCACAGGGCTGTGGTTGAAGTACAGTATTTGGGCCACCGTCCTGACCAAAACTTTACAATCCATCAGCTTTCTTACCTCCCACGAACTGGAATCATGTCCCATCCTGGCACTAATGATCACGACTGTATCTTCATAGTATATAATAAAAACTTTTTATTCCTTATCTACAAAATAAAAGATACAAATAAAAACCAGTTGGCACTATTTTTGTTCTTTTTCATTTGTTTGAGTGGGATCTGGCCATTAAAATCAAATATGTGCTCATTAACCGAGTGCACTCTTTAAAGCTCTTCACAATTTTCTAACATTGATTGAAAGGGTTGTCAAGATCTTTCCGAAAAGTCCCATAGCTTGTGCTCTGAATGAGGGAACCAGGAAAGTATCACTAAAATATGCATGAGCATCATAAGTGTGCTGATTGCTGCATAAACAATAAATTTTATGTAGATACAGTTGCCAACAGAAAGTAGCTGCACTTGATGATGAATTAAGTCCTAAGCAGTTTCCAAAAGCCGTTTCTTGAGTAATGAAGCACATCTGTACTAACTGTGGGAATTAGGCATGGATACGGTCTCTGAAAGAGTTATTGAAAGACTCAGAGCCCGCTATAGACAGAAGAATCATTGGTCACTGGAAGACTGTGTGATAGGTGGGACACTGATGAGACTTCATGTATTTAATGGCAAACTTGAGTTCCTTGCTCTTTTTGTCCCACTTGTGGATCGACATGAGCAGCAACTGTTGGTCCACTTTGCGGCCCATGATGAGGAAGTTGCTCCCGAGATTGTCCAGTTGCGAGCAGGGACAGTTGGCTCCATTTTTGATGTATAGCGTAAGCTTCTTCAGGTCTTTCTTCCTCAGTACTCCCATCTTCAGAACCTTCTTCTTCTTTTGTGCTGCGATGAGCTTGCGATCGCCTTTTTCCTTTTTCACCTCTTTAATCTTCATCTTGAGTGCTGTTGATAAAATATAGATAACTTTCAGTAATTTACAACACATTTTGCATGTTCATGGTTCTCTGATGTCTGTTAATGGTCTGTTAACAAGTTAAATAGTGTTTACCTGTTGTATTATTAATTGTTTGTGATTTTGAGGCGAAACTCAACACAACAAACCTATATTCTGGATTAAGTCAGTTTCAAAATTGTAATTTTATGACATATTAGGGTCAGAGGAAATTTTTGGCATCTCATTTGGTCGCTCCATCATTCAGAAAATACTTAGAACAGACAGAAAACTATTCATTTTGGTTTTTCAGGGTAAAGAAATGTTGTATATCAGGGGTCACCAAGTTCGGTCCTGGAGGGCCGGTGTCCCTGCAGAATTTAGCTCCAACCCTAATCAAACCCACCTGAAGCTGCTAATTAAGGTCTAACTAGGTATACTTGAAACTTCCAGGCAGGTGTATTGATGCAAGTGAGAACTAAACTCTGCAGGACACCGGCCCTCAAGAATCAAGTTTGATGACCCCTGTTGTATATTATCAAGCAAATTATATATTTCCAAACCCTCTGTAAAAATTTAATTAAATTGAATTTCATTGAATTTCACAGCATATGGATTTGGAACACGGTGAGTAAATGATGACAAAATTGAGTTAGTTATCCCTTTATAAGCATCAAGGAAAGACCTTTTGAACAAAAAAAATGTCTGGGTTCTATTCATCGCCATTAACTTTATCCATTGGAAAGACTGGAAAATCTTCTCATGGGACCCTTGGTCATTCTCCCATATATTTCAGCTGTCTCAAGCAACAAGTCCTTTCACAATGAGCACACAGGAAGAACCAAGGCTATCCAGAATGCTGGAATAGTTTACACCTCCCCGGAGGAGCATCATTTAAACATGGACAGCACTAATTGCACTCACCCGGTAGAGCACGGAGAGGAGAACGGAAAGTTTCAAAGACAGATGTGAAAACCCCTTCAGTAGCTGAGCACATAAGCCCCCGAAATGTTTTTCCTGGAACATTGGAAATTTTTTTTCCTAATTTACCTAATTATTATTATTATTTTAGTGATTGAAAAGAAAACATCAAATTGGAAGCAAATTAATTATCTTTTCGAAAGTCTTATTATTCACAATAAAGCTCTATTTCATGGCTGTGGCTTTCCCCATATTTGTTTAGTTTTATTGTTATTTTTTATTTCATTTCATGTATTTATTTTACATTTAGTTTTTCATTATTTTGACAGAACTTATCTTACCTATAAATTATTTAACTGAACGTAACTGTTATGTATTAAAAATGTGTTCAAATGAATAAATAAACATGAATTGCAACAATTCAATAAACTCTAAATCAAAATCTTAAAGAGGCAGCTCTTCATAAAAAAAAATCTAAATAATTTGTATTTTATTAGTTTATATGTGTTTATTAGTTTTATTAGTTTAAATATTAGAGTTTTTTCCCCCAATAATGATTTACAATGGACCACATTGTATGAGGAAAAAATATATATATTGTTCAAAATATCTTCTATTGTGTTCCAGAGAAAGAAAGAAAAAAGTTTTAAACATGACAGATTTTTATTTTACATTAATATTTTGAAATATTTTTTTTATTATTTTATTAATTTAATTACAATTGCTTATGTATTTATTTTACAAATTGTTTTGAATTATCATATGTAATTTGAAAAAGTTGAAATTTGACATTAAACGAAAATGATTAGTAAAACCTGTAATTGAAGGGAACTCGTGTTGCAAGTTTGTTTAAAGCACATTAATTAATGACAGCAATTGTCCTGAAACATTTAACCCTGGGTTCACAGACAAGGCTTAGGCCTAGTCCTAGACTAAAATGTAAATCTGAGCTGATTCAACTGAAAGAAAGTTACACTGACTGGTGTTAAAACTTGTCAGTATCTTTGTTTTGTCTTAAGATGCACACCAGTAATGTTTTTTTTTTTTTTCTAAGGCATGTTTATAAAAATTACATAATTGTCCTAACTGAACTATGGCCTAATCTTGAATTATACTAAGCACTGTCTATGAAACCGTTTTTTCTAGAGAATTTGAAAGCATTATCAGGGTGAGCTTTGCTCTTTTGTCTGCTGTCATAAACATTCACAAATCTGAACAATGAACATTTAAACAGTCTCATTGATAGCATCCCTCGCATGGGGATGTTCGGTATTGGCATAAATATTCTTTTAAATGTTTTCTTACAGGAAAAAGAATGAAAAAAACTAAATTAAAGATTTTTTAATGCATCGTGGTTTGCTAAGGTGTTTTGCTGGTTGCCAACATATTCTGGGTGGTTGCTTGGTCAAATCAAAAGTTCTGCCAATTCTTAATTAATTTCTTGTGCCTATTAAAATGTCCTTTCTTCATTGTAAGTCTATAAGAAGTCTCCCAGAACCACAGTGTTTATTTACACTTTTTGGGAAAATTGAGATTCGAATGAAATATGTTTATAGCTGTCTCTCTTCATATAGCAGATAGATTTTAATGTATTTTAAAAGATTTCACTAGAAACAGGCACACATTAACTTTAAGTCACAACTAAGTACTTGCAAAACCACAAAATAACTCTAACTGTAGTTCAACTGGACATGGGGGTTTTCTCTGTGATTCCAGTGCTCATGGCCCATAATGCTTGTGGGGAGTGAGCACGCCTGGGCAGTATCGTGGTGACAAGCCGAAACCACAAGAGCTGCTTTAAATTGCTGGCAGTAGGTCTGACAGCAGATGAAGGAAGGCAAGGAGGAAAAGTGTCACCTTGAGCATTTGCAGCCTTCTTTCAATTCGGAAACCAAACCTTCCCTATATATGTGCCAAACCAGAGCCAAATCAATGAAAAGGGCATTGGGGGTGAAGGGTTATCAGTAGAGAGTGATGGAATAACATTTAGTGTTGAAATATTCTGTTTTTGTAGGTGACGCCAGTACGATTTACATTATTGTTTAGCATTAATAAATGACTACAATTTCTAATTGAACTGGGTCAAATTGTAGCCTAGCCTGCGAAAACTATTAAAACTGTAGACCAAAATAAACGCAGAAGTCATTCTGGACAATTTTTCTAGCATTTATAATGTTATAAATTATATATACTGTATATACAATTAGCTGATTTGGGATAATGCTCTAATTATGCTGGCGTATGTTCAGCTAGAAGGCCTGTCAATGCAGAGCTGTGATGAATCTTTAAAGAAAAGAGTCTCCATTGCTGCGCTTTAGCTTAATTAGGCATTATATAACGTGATTCAAAATCATTCATCTGTAAGGTCAAAATCACTATTAAAGAGTGGAAAACATGAGTTAAAGCCACTGAGGTCATATAGTTTTGTTTTTTTTGTTCTTTGTAAAATGGTGCTTATACATATTAGGTTGTTGCTCACGCTAATGCTGTAAAAGTGAAAGAAGCTTTTGTGTAATGTGTGTTTAGTTATTAAATATTTTTTTCCCCCAATAATGATTTACATTGGACAACATTGTATGGAGGAAAAAAGACATTGTTCAAAATATCTTTTATTGTGTTTCAGAAAAGTAAAATTTATTTTATTTCATTATTTTTATAGTGGGACACTCTGTTCTGTCCTAAACTGTCCGAACTTTTTTAATTCAGCCATTGTACTTAACTGTAATCACTGATACTATTAAATAACAATTATTCATTTAAAATAATTTTACTGCATAAATTATTTTCACTTTTTTTGTGTTTTTTTTCTTTGACATAAAAAGGATCTCACTGAAAAATCACATAACTGAGAAATTTAAAAAAAATCTCAAATACAAACTTTTACAACTTAAAACAAAAAACAATTAATTTCCTTAGCATTTCATAAAATAATAAAATCAGATGCAGCTGTCTTCACAAACCTTAAATTGTTTGATAAGAGTGTTGCTGTCCAGTTGCTGTGTTTACTGCTACACTGACCATAACATCGTGTAACATAATGATTAAATGAAGCATGTAATCTGTAAATTAACTGTACAGCAACTGTACCTGTAAAATGGCTTGAGATGGCGATCAGGGGAAGAAATTAATCAAGCAGTAATAACCTGCCATGCATTATGCTTTCAGTATGTGGAGTATTATGTCTCCAGAGCCAGAAACAGTGGATTTTTTTTTTTTTTTTTTTTTTAACATAACTCTTTTTGTGATGCCTGGAATTCGTTTTGTGACTTAAATTTTTTTAATCTACAACATCGAACACTCAGGCTACTACTAACAATATTTTCTAGTGTCATCTGCTCATCCAAGAGCAATAGGCTTCACAGCCAAAGATAAGTCGGGCATATGTGTGGCTCTACTGTGCTGTAATCCTCTGCTCTCTATAGGGAAGGATTTCAAATGACTTTTAACCTTGAAACTCTTTTATTCAATGCCAGAGACTCATTCTAGAGATTCACCTTTGACAGATCAATGGAACTCCTGTCAGAATACATCACTTTAAACGAACCATAAAGAATCCAAAACTATTATAACAGGAATCCTCTGATACTGTTTAAAACTGGATGTCCCTTCCAAACATGTGAATAAGTGCTTTGAAAACTGTTAATAAAATGCTTATTTTATATATATGAAATAATGCATTGCATTAACATTAGCATGCAGTATGACATTATTATTATTCAAAATGAATACAAAATAACATTGTATTATATACAATGTTAATTTTTATTAATAAATATATATATATAAATTCCATCCAAAATAGTTTTTTTGTTTACGTTATATATATATATATATATATATATATGCCACGCCGCATTGAAGCAGTCATTTCTACAAAAGGATTCTCGACCAAGTATTGAGTGCATAACTGAACATAATTATTTGAAGGTTGACTTTTTTTGTATTAAAAACACTTTTCTTTT
>JAUMHQ010000070.1:17709156-17721652 GCA_032361165.1 Enteromius paludinosus
GGGTACTTGACACTGGACTTTAGGCATTTTGGCATTTCCCTCTCCCCAGTCTTCCTCCAGACTCTGGCACCTTGATTTCCGAATGACATGCAAAATTGCTTTCATCTGAAAAAAGTACTTTGGACCACTGAGCAACAGTCCAGTGCTGCTTCTCTGTAGCCCAGGTCAGGCCCTTCTGCCGCTGTTTCTGGTTCAAAAGTGGCTTGGCTCTGGATGTTTCTACTCCAGACTCAGTCTCATCCATACCCTTATCGCCACCCTTCTCCAGGCTCCCGACTGGAGTGGGTGTGTGGTGAGGAGGGGCGCAGTAGTGAGCTAGTCTGGCAGCGTGTGATGAGTGATTGAAGCCTCATCACCGCCGCTGTTAAAAGCCGAGTGCCCCTCTCATCGGGAGACCGGTCTTTTCCACCGTGCATGCACGCTGGTGTCCTCGTGGGTCCAGGAAGGGTGCGGTGGAGCGACAGAGAGCTGCCCAGGAAGCGAGCCGCTGGAGATGCGAGACGTCGGAGACGTGAGTCACTCGAGACGTGAGCCATTAGAGGTGCGAGCTGCCAGAGAAGCAAGATGCGAGAGGTGCAAGCTACCGCAGATGTGAGCAGTCAGATGACAACAGCCTCCTCCCCTTCTCTGGACCCTCATCCCTCAAACACTCCCTGACCCTTCACGTCCCAGGAGCACAACGAGGACACCAGTTCCCCTTTTATTTTGGAAACTTTTTCCCCGTTGGACACTTTATTTTGTTATTTTGTTAATAAAAAGCCTCTCTGAGGCCTGACGCCACTCCCACAGTCTGTTGTTGGCTCCTGCCGTGACAAAATATATATATACTTTTTGCCCTTTTATCATATAATATTAATTTGTAATTTCTGACTTTTTTGCATTTATATCATTGTCAAAAATTGAAAAAAAAAAAATCCATCCCAATATCCAAATCCAAACTCAGCCATCTTTTTTGCAAACTTGCACCCTGTGCCAAATTAATTCTATACAACACAGTAAACTGTTTTTGATTTGTTGTTTTTTAACTTTGATCTCTGGAATATCTTGAATTCATTAGAAGTGACTAAAAATGACAAAACAAGATTGTAAAACAACATTTTAATAAGGCAGTCATTCTACTCGTTCTGAACTGAACTGACCTAACCAGAAAATATATATATGCTGATCTGAAACACATTTACAACTATAAGACAGGCTGAATGTTTAGTGAAAAGATATTTGCATCTAGAAAAAAGGGAGTGAGAGAGGGTGGACAAGCCAAGCAATGAACTAGCACGACAGTTCTACTGTGCAACAGCCCTCTTAAAGTGTCACAGCTAAAGCAACCTGTAATTTGTTTCATGTGACCCCGAGGCCATGTGCACTCAGCATCTCTGCTACTGGATAGAGAACGACATGCTGCCCTTTCAAGAGCTACTTCATTTTCTGCCATAGCATCCATGCACTGTTTACTCGCAATGAATCTTACATATCTGCTGAATCGTTCTGAAGTGCTCCTTCTGTTCAATCTGTAGTGGCAGATGTTTAGCACATGTGAGGTCAGTAACAAGTTAACAATCTGAATGTTAACTTTCCATAATGGTGCTTAGAATACAATCAAGAATACTTGACATAAATTGAGTTTGTTCAAGATTATAGTTTCAGATCGAGACACTTACATTTTAAACATGATATAGTTATAGTTATAGTTATCGGCATTTGTGAATGATTTTGCTTGTGTATTAAACATTTACACTGCTTGGTTTAATATTTGCTATCTAAGGGAATGAGATTCAGATATTTTTAAATGTGATTAAACATCCTAATGCTTTTTCTGTAAGTTAATGCTAAATACAAATACAAATTTAGAGCAATTCCTGTGAGGAATTTCACACTTATTTTTGTCTGAGCTGTACTGGCTGTACTTCGGCTGATTTTCTGTGAAAATCTGTTTGGTATGACAATCATTCACTTATAAACAAGCTTCAAAAGGCAGCCGCATTCTATTTAAAAGCAAATGAGTCTCACGGGGGACTGAAAAGTCAGTTTATAATCGCTTGGTATTTAATTAACACAAATAACAAAATGTTCTCAAGATCAGCAGTGTTAGATTATAAGGCATCTGTGCACAGGATGGCTATCAAATGCTTATTGATGTGTTTGTGAAAGTAAAAAATAAAATTAAATAAAACAATTTAACAATTTAAGTAAAAACAGTTGAGTTGAACTGATGAATAGGTTGATTAAAACAGAATTAGTTTTCATAATTTTTTTCCCAGATGAAATTTTTATCTTAAAAAAAAAAAAATTTAAAAATATGCAGGATATTATTATTATTATTATTATTGTTTAGTGCTGTAAAATGAATAATCACGTTCAAAATAAATGCATTTTTTTTTACATAATTTATATATTATGTGTATATATATATATATATATATATATATAAATACACACACATGCACATATATATGCAAAAAAATGTTGTTTATATATATAAATATAGATTTAAAATCACAAATAGGGTTATAATATATATTTATATATTTATATATATACATACATGTAAATATTTTCAAAAAATATACTGTATGTGTGTGTATTTATATACAGTACACATACTGTACATATCAAATACTAGTAACACTTTACAATAAGGTGCCATTTGTAAGCAGTATTTACTGTATAAACTAACATGAACAAGCCGTGAACATTACAGTTATTACACTATTAATCAATATTTATTAATGTTAGTTAATGAAAACAGCTGTTCAGTGTTTATTCATGTCAGCTCACAGTTCATTAACTAATGTTAACCCAACTTGTGATTTTAATAATGCAATAGTAAATGCTGAAATTAACATTCACTAATATAGTATTGTTCATTCTTAGTTTGTAACGTTCGGTGTGGAGAAGGAGATCGCTGGAGACGAGAAGTTTCAAAATGCACATATATATTTTATTTAAACAAACCAAAGAATCTAACATCCAAACATAAGGGGTTGACGGACAAGACTGAACTCAAGACATGGGTTTTATACACAGAAGACTAATCACTAGACACGACACAGCTGGGAAGGCACAGGTGGAAGGGATGAACTCATAATTACAACACACACAGGAAAGACCATATAAGGGCAAAATGGAACTAGGACAAGGAAGACTAGACTAACACTGAACCAATGAAATGAAACTAAACATTTAATTCAAAAACATGAAACAAAACAGACAAGTAATGTTACATAGTTCATATTTACTAATGGTAATGATAATAATGAACCTTATTGTAAAGTGTTACCCCAAAACCTTTATTTTGGATGCAGTTAAATGTTTGACAGCACTATTATTATTGTTATTGTTATTAATAATACTTATATTAATATTTATTACATTGTTATTCAGCTATACTTGTCAGTAGCCTCATAAATGTATTAATGTGTTTATTTTTTTATTGCCAAGTTTATGTGAATGGCTTAAAAAGCTCCATATAGTAGCTGGTTGTGAGAAGTTCAGTGACATTGGGCAGCTGGCCTGTGCATCAATTAGTACTAACATTATATGATTGATATATATTACATTTTATTTGAATGGTTTAAGTCTCTTTTTATGTTCTGCTTAAAACTGAGCTCATAACTTGGTTGACTTACTTATTTTCTGTGTACAAAATATTGCTAAACACCCAGCCCTCCGTGGCACAATTTTTATTTTTTGCTCTTTCAGTCAATTGGACTCATTCACTTAAAACACGTAGGTCTAAAAACCACCATTAAACTGAAGCGAGTCTATCATTTGCTTCCTCTAAAGTGTCTCTCAAGGGTTTGAGAACACATCAGCATTTCTCTTTTTCTGTGGGAAGAAACCCGAGAGCTGTAAATGTTCTGCCTGTGTCACATCTGTTTAAAATCATCTTCCCCATTCACAAGGGAACGGAAGAGGTAATGCCCCGAGAGCCAGTAAAGTTTTGAATGCACACATCTTTCTTCCTAATATGCCTTTGCAGATCTGCTAGTCTACTTCTGAATTACGGTTCAATATTGGCAGCACCTAGAATCAACCTCTGACCCCTCAGATGTTCCTGCTGGACGGACCATTTCATTAAAATTCATAACCTTTTCCTCACCTGATGAATTTTAATTGGCTGTGACCATCTCACTGCTGAGAGTTGTGATGGCCAATGATGCTAATGGTCTCACTTCAGGAAAGTCACTGTATCCTCATTCACCTTTCCAGGGTTATTCACCAATTACAGCCATGCTGACTTTGACAGTACAGGATTTAGAGAAATCGCATGGTTACACTTTTTATAGTCATAGCTTAAGCCCACTAACCACCCACAATACGTTTATTGACCATCTGATGTAAATTGAACAGAGAAATGGCAAGAGCTTACAGAAATTGCCATTTCCAATTCAATTAGCAGTTTTTATTCTGGAATTGTTAGTACAGTAACATGTAAAATAAAATACACAAAGGAAACAGTATAAGTAACACATTGAATTAAGCATGAATATTGTATTTTCTTGTGAATTCTATTAATCTTTGCTTTACAGTATTTACAGTGGGTACTGTAAAGTATTCAAACCCGTTTAAATGTTTCACTCTTTGTTATATTGCAACCATTTGCTAAAATCATTTAAGTTACTTTTTTTTCCTTTTTAATGTACACACAGCACTTCATATTGACAGAAAAACACAGAATTGTTGACATTTTTCCAGATTTATTAAAAATTAAAAACTGATATATTACATGGTCCTAAGTATTTAGACCCTTTGCTCAGTATTTAGTAGAAGCACCCTTTTGATCTTATACAGTCAGGGGTCTTTTTGGGATAGATGCAACAAGTTTTTCACACATGTATTTGAGGATCCTCTGCCATTCCTCCTTGCAGATTCTCTCCAGTTCTGTCAGGTTGGATGATAAAGGTTGGTGGACAGCCATTTCTAGGTCTCTCCAGAGATGCTCAACTGGGTTTAAGTCAGGGCTCTGGCTGGGCCAAGAACAATTACGGAGTTGTTGTGAAGCCACTCCTTCGTTACTTAAGCTGTGTGCTTAGGGTCATTGTCTTGTTGGAAGGTAAACCTTCAGCCCACTCTGGAGAAAGTTTTTTTCCAGGATATCCCTGTACTTGGCTTCATTCATCTTTCCCTTGATTGCATCCATTGGTCCTGTCCCTGCAGCTGAAAAACATCCCCACAGCATGATGCTGCCATCGTACTTCACTGTTGGGACTGTATTGGAGAGGTGATGAGCAGTGTCTGGTTTTCTTCACACATACCGCTTAGACTTAAGGCCAATAAGTTCTATCTTGGTCTCATCAGACCACCTCGTCTGTTGTTATGGTTACTCATTTGTTTCTCTGCCTCCCTATGTCATTATCGCATGTATAAATATCCCGGATGTCCTTGTATTAGTCGCTGGTCAATGTTTGGATGTACGTTTGTCTACCCGTTGTCTAGCCATCCGTGTCTTCCCCTAGTTATTAGTGTTTCTATGTTCAGCATTTCCCGTTGCCGACCCACGCTTCCCCTTTTGGATTATTCTCTTGTCTATGCCTCCGATGCTCCCGATTGCTGTTGTTGATCTCGCCTGTCCTGACTCTGAACTTTTAACAAAGCTTGTAAATGGATCCGCATGTCTTCCTGACTATGATATTTATCTATATTTATTGTTCGTATATAAATATAAACCCACGCATAAGAAAATGTTATATATATATATATAAAAGCAGTGCACACCACCCTCAGGCATGAAGTAAGCGCCCAGAAGGGGGCGCAGGGGGTGTGGCAAAGGATGCAGTGTCTCGTTCCTTCAAGGAACAGGGGTTATATACATAACCCTGAGACGTTCCTTTTCAGGAACTCTCACTGCGTCCAAAAACGCTATGGGAACAAGATACCCACGCCCCCAGACTCCCAGGCCCCCGCCAGTGTGGATGCAGCACACTTAAGGCACGAGGACCACCGAGCCCGGGGTAGCCAGGAGGTCTAGACCACAGATGTCTTTCTGCTGCAATCATTGCTCCCATAGATTGGCCAATCGCCCGAGCTGTTTCTTTCGTTGCTCGTAGAGACAAATCTGCTGTTCTACCCAGCTCGATAATGTCTTCCGGATCTATCTGCTCATGCTCAATCAAATCTCTTAGTAGATCCGCTTGATGATCCTGGAACACCGCCAGGGTAAGTGCCAGCCTGGCCCACGGAAGTGTAGCCCTTCCCCACTAGCACTGACGTGACACGGAGCGGCTTAGTGGGGAGAGAGGGAGCCTTCAGAGAGGATGCCGCATCAGCCGACAGATGGCCCGCAAGTGTCTGTTCGACTGTTGGCATTTTTTTATTTCCCTTTTCTAGCAACCCAGTCACATTCCCGTAATAATCATGAGAGGGAATATAAAGCCTCGCTGAGAAGGGTCTACCCCAGGACCTAGACACCTCGGTGTGTAGGTCTGAGAAGAATGGAAGGTTTCAGCGAGACGGAGGTGGGCAAGGTCTGAGAAACCACTCATCCAGACCTGCTAGTTGGTGCATAAGATAACGGTGCCTCCGGCCAGTCTAAGTTTAAACGCTCAACTGCACGAGTTACAACTTCTAATAACTCCTCATATCTTAGAGACTGGGGAAGTGACTGGCTCTCAACACTCACAACATCTACCTGCTCGGAGGAAGATGAGTGAAGCTCGAGACGATCTCTCTGGGGAGAAGTAGCCAGTATCAGCGGCGCTTCATGCCCCGGAGAGATGTCTCTAGATCTACCTGGTTGGGAAGGAGATAGGGGATCACCCATCTCCATTCCCTCCATTAGATCAATCTGAGAGCCCCATGAAGGCAGGCGCCACTCTGCCGGACCAGCACCATGGGACATGCTCACGAAGGTCCCCTCCTCGAAGAGATACCTCCTAGAGCGGAGAGTGGCCAGCAAGAGATGCATACAATGCAGGCAGTCCCCTCCCTCGAGAGCGGCTGCCACATGGTCCTCCCCCAAACACATAACACAAAACTGATGCGTGTCTTTGGGAGTGAGGAAACTATCAAACTTTTAAACTATCAAAGAGGTCTGAACAGAGAGAGATCACACTGACAGTCACACAGAGAGCGCTGCTGAATGAATGAGGCTGGCGTGCACTGCTGCGAACGTGCTCTTATACACACGGGTGACGTCTCAGCACTTCGTTTGACGGTTTGCATAGTAGTTTTAGAGCATGGTCACACTGGAGGCGTTCCCATAGCGTTTTTGGATGCAGTGTCTCGTTCCTGAAAAGGAACTACATGACTCCAGTCCTTCAATTAATGTCCAAAGCTTTGTGTTTGCAGTAAACAAATCTGTCATTAAGACATTTTAATTTAATTAAAGCTATCAATTCTGGACAGTCCATAATACATCATATTGCCTCCTCCGGCACCCATTCACTACAGAGGATCCATAGGTTAGCAGATCTTTACTACAACCTTAAAAACTTCAGGGTGAGTCAGTTTTCAGCGAACTTTCATATTAGTTTGAACTGTTCCTTTAAATTGTCTTCTGTTTGTGCTCTGCACAGTGAAGAACGTCATACAGGTTTGGAACAGTTTTGCAGATAACAGTTTAGATGACCTCCCAAGTATGAATAATTAATCATATCTTCTGGGAGAAATCCAACTGTGGACAGTCATGTGGCCAGATAAGCCACTTGCTTGTGGTTATGCTAACAGCTGCTGTGGGATTTCAGACAGCAGAACAGCTATTATGAGCGTCCTCAACCTGAGACTCTCTGAGCGATGCCTCCGTGGAGGAGTGCAGGGATAATTAGGCTCGTCTCATTTGGCTTGAACTAAAAGGCTTTGTGTGTCGTGGCAACAGTGAAGACTAATTATCATTCACGTCCATCCTTATGAAGCTTTGGTTGATAATTTTGACTTTCTTTGTGGTTGTTCCAGTGCTGGATAGTGTGAAGTCATAATGACAACATGTAATTCAATTTATTGCTATATTCTTGAAATCTTGCTCAGGGGTGGCTCTTTTAGTGCTTCATTTAACTAACTTTTGTCTGAGATGTTTCTCCTAAAACACTACAGTGTCTGACTTTGATTGCAGACAGTTTAAAATATTGTTTAGCTCTCTAAAGCATTGGTTCTATGTCTTTGTACCACCAATGCCATAGAGATATTATAACTAATTTGATTCGTTATTATCAAAACTAAACCCATAAAAAACTATTTTGTTTAAGAAAAATAAATTAATTAATTAAATTACATACACATGGCTTGACTTAATAATTGGATTTTTTTTGTTTTTTGTTTTTCTGTCATCTACAGCCCGTAAAGTCATTTTTCACACCTTTAAACTTTTAGCATTCTTTCTATATGTTTCAGCACTTGCCTAAATTAAGTAATTTTTCTATGTTAGCAATAGAGAGAATTAACAATAGACTTATTTTTGGCATCAAAGCTTTCAGCAATTACACTAATGAGACCGCAGCTGTGAGGCCAATTCAGTTTTGCTGAAAATAAAGCTGCGAGCCATCTTGATCTGTTAAAATACAGATTTGTTTACAAGGGGGAAACAAGGTCTCAAAAGAAAGAAACATTGCATTGCTTACAGTGTGTTAAGTGATATCCACAGACAGAAACTGCAGTCTGTTTTTCGTTCATTTCATTCATTCACTATTTGTAAATGAAATTTATGAAATGCTTTTGCCGGCAGCCACTGCAGACAGACTGAGTGCTGGGATATGTCTGTCTGATTGTCAATTAGAGAATCAAGAGAAATGGGACACAGCAAATGGTCATTAGAGCTGGATTTTTGTCTTGGATCTATCAGGTTTCATTCTCTCTCTTGGCTCTCTGAATCTATTTCATGATGTTTCCAGAGCTGGTGGAGATGGTTTTACACATAAAGTCTTAAAACAACTCATTGAGTGTTTCTTTTCCTTCTTTTGATCGATGTTCTGTCTTCTTTCTGGCCCATATTTTATAAACATGCATACATATTCCTTCATATTTTAAAATATTATTGCTTCAGAGTCCCCTGTACGTTTTTCATTTTGATAGACTCTTGATGTGGAGCCAGTCTCTATCATTTTATATTGTACGTTTTCTGTGTGTCTTGGAAGAGATAGAAACTGTAAATCATTAAATTAACTGACACAATGTCATAATGTCAGGACCCTCTCAATTTTAAGTGTCAAATCACAAAATCTTATCCACATGTACAATGATTTAACTTTGCAAGTAATGATTTACATGACAAGTGTTTAAAATGATGTACACACAAGGCGCTAGTCCTATCACTGGTCTGGTGGCTTGTGCCATTTGTCATTTTAAGTTTCAGAAGTGTGCTCATAAGCGCCCCCTTTGAGACATTTCTGCTGTATTTTGTACTGTTTTAGTTTCACAACCTTCAGGAGCTGCGTCGCAGTGCATCTCTGGCCACCAAGGTCTTCATTCAGAGAGACTACAGTGATGGTACCATCTGCAAATTCCAGACCAAGTTCCCTGCAGAGCTGGACAGCAGGGTGGGTTTCATTTATGTGGCTTAACATTCCATGATGCATTCTTTGCATCTTAAAGTGCCCCTATTATGGATTTCTGTGTAACACAGCTTTAAATGAATGAAAACATCCTGAAAAGTTTAACATCTGAAAGTATACTGCGTATAAATGTATTGTCTCTCAAAAGAATGAATCGACTATGAATCCTTAAAATGAGTTGTTTTTAAAAAGTCCCAAGCCATTTCCTGTTGACATTAAAATTACCCGACCACTTATTGGTCGTTTTGTTGCCCTGAATAAAAATGCAAATTTATTCTTGGCCACTAGGTTTTGGAGTGTTAAAAGCTCACAACCACTGCTTTAAATCAGCAGACAGGTTTGGAAAAAATGAATCATTGAATGAATCATTTAGGAGTCATAGAACAAATAAGGTAAAAATAAATGCATATTACAAGAAAGTTTAAAGTGTTTTTGACCTTGCATGCATTTTAACCTGTTGTTTGGAACTCTCAAAATCAAAATATTAACCTTTTATAACCAATAATAGGGGAACTTTAAAACTTTTAATTGCCTCAATCTGAAAAGAAAAGTTTACTCAAATATTTGCTCACCCTTAGGCCGTCCAAGATGTGGAAAAGTTTGTTTCAAGTAATCCACACGACTCCAGTTCATCAATTAACATCTTTTGACCAGTTTGTACTTACTTGTAATAGATATAATTAAGCATGTTTGGAGTGCTGTCCAGGGAGAGGGGTCAGAAATCGGCGGACTCCTGAGCCCTTGGGATTGTATCCCTTCTAGTTCGTGAGGAACGGACAGGGCTCAACGTCCAGCCCGATCCCCGAATACAATCCTGAAGGAAATTCCTGAAGGAATTTCTGCAGGAAATGCACCCTTGTTCAAACGAAATAAAGCGTTAATCTTCGTGCGAATCATTCATGATCCAGCCTCACCTACAGATCCAGTGAGTATAATGTCTTTTAATGAATCTTTGCAAATCGACTTTTGTAATAATGTGCTAATTAGCAAGTTTCACTATGAATACAGCTGAATGAACATCCTCTGAGAGCGTGGAAAAGAGGGGCGGGGTCAGCGGCACTGGTGAAGTTTTAAAGGGAAAGTACACAGAACAGAGGGATTTCTAAAGAGCTGTTTTTGAAAGGGCAAAATTAGCGTTTTTTACACTATCTTTGAAATTTTTAAAACAAAAAAACTTCATTGCAAACTTTCAATTAAGAACCTAAAGAATCATATTAGCTTGTGGGAAATTGGCTTTGTATGACTCTTTTAAACATTCCACCCTTCCACACAGATCAAAATACACTGACATATTTGTTTAGAGCAGTTTTTGGACTGTTTTTGCTTGTAAACAGTGCTTGCTCTATGCAGATTTCTCTCCTGATTCAAACCAGACAACTTGTCATTGTAGAAAGCAGTATTATGGATAGAGGACCAGCAATGATTTTTAGTTTTAACGTCTTACTCATAATGTTTTCCTGCTAACATGCAGCTTTTTACTTTACAAGATGTTAATTGATGAACTGGAGTTGAGTTATTTGTGGATTATTGTGATGTTCTCTCTCGTTCTGATGGCACCAGTGTTGCCAAGTTTGAGATATTTGAACATTCTTTCCTCAGGTTGGAGCGGCCACAGTAACATAATATCTAGACTTAATGTAACACTGGATATGGCTGGTTTTGAGTAGCGATTGGGCTGGTTTTGCTGAGTAAACCTGGCAACCTGGATGGCACGCATTCACTGAATGAGTTAAAACCTAACTGTTGTGTGCAGATCGAGAGGAGCCTGTTCGAAGAAACAGTGAAGACGATCAATTGCTGTTATGCAGAGGCTGAAAAGATTGGCGGTCAGTCCTACCTGGAAGGCTGCCTGGCTTGTGCTACGGCCTACATCATCTTCCTGTGCATGGAGACACGCTATGAAAAGGTATCAAGATAAAGTCTTCTCCTGTTTCATTTGCAATGCACTCAACATTCATCAAGAAGCTAGCTCTGAGATGTAAGATTGAGAACAGCTCCAACCCATGGGCGCCTTTGAAGATCAAAGACGAGCATTCAGGCCTGGTCACCCAAGGATTCACACAGAACCAAAACATTAGAAAGTTTGAACATTTTGATGTGCCGGCCCATTTGAATCTGACCACACACGTTCGCAGCGGCAGATGGAAATCACTTTCTTTGAATAGCAGACAAACGAAGTTGAGATAAGGTTTGATATGCGCAGATACACCCTACTTAGACAATAGTTCCTTTGTTGTGAGCACCTGTCCATCAGCGGGCATATCTAACCAAATCATAACATAGCATTCAGTGCTGCAAATATGCTTCCAAAGGCCACCACAGGTGTGCTTCACCTGCACTGAGATAGAGCGGACGTAAAGTTGAAAGTCTCTGTCTCACACTATATTCATCTTCATGCTTTAACATTTTTGAAAAGTGACGTTGTTCATGCCTGAACTCCGAGGTCACATCAGGCTTTTCCAGAGAGTTATTTGTAAACTCCAGACTGTAAAAATGCTCACCTTAATGGCGAACTCTGATAAACTGCAGCCACCCATGATGAGCACTTTTGTTTGCTGCTCCAGCTGACAGGAGGCCACACATGAGTTCACACGAATGAGTTCTCTCATGCCCTAGGCTAGCATGATAAGCATCTTCCTCATCAAAGACGAGTGATTACACACACACACAAGTCAGGGCAGTGGAGACAGAGATTTAGAGCGTGCTGCACTGTGTCACACGTCAAGGCTTGAGACAGTAAATCACAAAGTGACCTTTGCTTCTGTTGAGCAGCAGCAGTTCTCAACCAGTGGTACACCAGTTGGAAATTTTACAGACTACATTTTATATCTATATATTATTATTGAAAAGTGAACGGTCATTGGTTAACAAAGACGTCAAGATGTCCGCATCAAATTAAATTTAAAGAAGTGATTTTATGTTCATAGAACCCACATTGGTAACACTTTATAATAACTACACACTATGAATGATTAGTAAGCATTTATTTCATCCTTTATAAACCATTGTTATGC
>JAUMHQ010000070.1:17747934-17763000 GCA_032361165.1 Enteromius paludinosus
CACTGAACTTGCGACACCAGACACAACAGACCCGCTAGATTTAAATCAGCACAGCCAGCGAAGGATCGGACGCAACTGTTTTATCTGGAGACGCGCACCTTTTTGTATCAACCGAAAATGGCTGGTGGTCTATTGAGGAAGTACAGACGTTCCACTCATTGATAGCCGAGAAGCGGATCCAGCGAGAGCTTGATGGGGTGATGCGGAATGAAATGAATGTTGTGTGTTTGTTTGTGACGTGTTTAAGATTATGAACTGAGCCGAACTGAGCCGTGCCGTGCCGAACCGAGTCATACCACGCAGTGGAAAAGCGCCATAAGTAGAGGGATGAACATAGTGGAATATAAAAAATCTGTGGCTTTTTCCACAAAGTTCACAGAAGCAAACGTGTGTGTGTCTGTGTATGTTCATGGGTTTTAGGCCTATGGAAGGTCAAAGGTCACATCAATCAAAAAACTTACCCGTGCAACGGCCATTTTCATTGACCTCAAATCCTGGTCCACACTGTGAAAAGAAAGAGCATTTGCACAACAATTAAACTCCTCAAATAAAGAAGAACACATGAATATGACAGGTCGGTACCTCGATCTCCACTACTTGAGTCGCCTCTTCCTCATTCTCAGGGTAATAGATCTCCATCACTTTGTTCATGTCACTGGGCTCCAGAGCTCTCGCCACAGACCGTCCATCGGGCCAGAACACCTCCACACTGGTGGCCGCATCTTTCCCTGTCAGGGGAAAGCAGCAGTCCTTTCAGTACTTCACGAACAGTCTGTCTTTATAACTTCCCCTCAGGCTTAGGAGACATAATGAATGATTTCTTTTCTTAATGTACAGCTCTCCATGGAAAAATACCACTCTGGAGAAAGGGCCCTCCCAAGAAGTTTCTCGGCAAAAGCCAGGTTGGAATAGGCTCTGGTTTGGCACAGACCACGTAGACTCTTAAACAAATGCACAAGAATGCGTTCAGTCTCAGCTGTGGGCAGCGTCGTGAGCAGCGAGGCCTGAACACGTCTCATTTGATGTCGGCAGAACCGGTTTCTCATGACTGCCGGTGTGTGGGGTTCACAGGCCAGAGAGTTTCTGGCATAGCAGTCACTGAGGCATTAAAGCAATGAGGTTCTCATATGCCAGACCGATGAAATCTGTCTGTTGTTCGGTGACTGAAATAAGGAGCCGTATAAATGGCATGGTGGTTGGAAAGCACTTCATTTAAGGTTTACAGAAGCATCCGTTTACAACCTTCAATCTGATTGTCAGAGACACTTTCTCACAGACGGCGGGGACAGTAATTAACACAGCCGTTAGAGGAGACTGCCGTAGTGATGTTGAATGGAGAGATCATCCATTGGAAATGAATGTGGTGGAGGAGGAAGGCAGAACTTCAAAGGAGTTAAAATAAGGAGGGACAGGGTGGGCGCTACACTTTTTCCATTATAGCCTTTAGTCAAGCAGGAGAGAAGCTGACTGCCTTCCCAGTTCTTAATTAAAGCGACATTTCTTAGGTAAACAGATCCACAGGGCTCCTGGCAGGACCAAAACTGGCTCAGGTGCCTCGAGAGACAAAAAGCATGACATTTCACCAGCGGTTTCTGAAAGACGCAGTTTAGTTGAAGAGGACAACTGAGCATCTGTTGAGTTTTTATTAAATAAAGACAATCTTCAAATTCAGCATGTGGAAAATTATTGATGATTGCAGGGTTGAGGTAACTGCCTGTAATACTTCTAATCTTCACTAACAAAAAGTACCATGGAGCACTAACTAAATATAATATAATTTTATGTATAGTTTTTTTATTAACATTTTACCATGACATCTTTTTTTTGTCTGATTAATCAGACTACACACTACACAACATTTCAAAATGTCTATATAAAAAAAAAAAAACACACACATTTTTCTGTTGAGGTATATAATAGTATTTTTTGTGTCTGAAAAATCGAAAATTTTAAAAAGGGGGAAAAAAATTAAGTTTTAAAAAATGTCATATTTTTCGGAAGAACCTTTTTTTGTCCGAGAAATCAAAAAAATTGAAATATCTAATCATCTAAATTAATTTTAAAAACATTGATTAATTTAGTATAACATTTTTTTTTTAAATGTTATGTTTTATATACCATGGCATGTTTTTGTTAAATAAATCTGAAAATTCTAAACTCTTCAAAAAAGTAAAAAAGTAAAAAATCAAGAAACATATGAATCTGAAATTTGAAGAATTAAAAAATAAAATAAGAATAAATGAAAACATTGGACTTCCATAATCTGATACAATTTACTGTACTATGGACTTATCTTGTGGATCAATCAAAACTCTTACTGAAAGAAACATCGATGAGAGGCCTGAACACATACACGCATATTTACAGGCCCTGAGGGTGATCCAGTGACTACTGATGGCTATCATTTTGATTTTCACAGCACATTCAGAACAACCCAAGCTTCCAGCTGGCAGCCTATTACTGCCACAAATGTGTCCGATAGCTCCCAGATGAAGCCATGTGCCTCCAAGCATCTGTAACATGGTCGAGCCGTGGGGAAAAGTTCTCGGTCTGCTGCCACCGCCTTCTGCACCTGCAGGCTTCTCTCTGGACCCTCAGTCTGAGGATATTCAAGGAGCCAGGCCTCCACGCGGAGGATTATGTTACTGAGATCCGAAGCCCCCCGCTGAACATGACCTGGAGTTACATCATAATTGTTTCTCTGTAATGAGTCAGCAGAGCGAACGTTTGTTTCCCCGCTGCTCGGCCACCCTGAACATTTCCGAGACGGTGGATGCACTTATGAAATAGATATTTTACAGGTCTGGTCAATTTCATAGCTGTTCCTTCCTTAATGTGATTTTCCTGCAAAGATTTTTTTAAGCAGGCTTTTTAGGGAAAGAAATACATACCGAGTCCAAAGTGAGCCACCGGCTCCATCTCGCACAAGTACCCTGATCCTCCGTCTATAATGCGCATGTGAGGGCCGTTTCTCTTGGTGTAGACTATCACCTTTGCCCCACGAGCAAAAGCCCCAAACTGTGTGCGTGGAATCACTCTCAGCCATTTATTAGATGAGCCCTGTAAAGAGAATGTCAGAACAGAACTTTCAGTTGTTAAACTTTAACCAGAAACACAAAATATTCTTTTTAGGATGACCATGCATCCTCTTTTTGTTTATGTTCTGGTCAGGAATTTCCTACAATGTTTAGCTTTTGGCTTTGTTTTTATTCTTGCTGAAGGTAATGACTGAAAAGTAGTTCGACCAATATTGTTCACGCATGTACATAATCAACCAATAGGGTTGTGAGAATGTGGGATCTACACAGAACGTCATAGTAATGCAATTATGCATACATTAGAGGTTTAAAGAGTTCCTAAAAGCCATACTTGAGTAAATGTACAGATACCTTTCAATGGAAATCACTCCACTACAGGTTACAGGTCACCAATTCCAAAGCAACTTGAATGAAACTTTAAAGAGTAACTGTTTTAACAGTACTTTACGTATACTAAATATAGGCTCAAAGATGCACTAGGCACAGAGATATCCCAGTGAAAAACTGTGATGTTGTGGAGAAGCTAGGGAAAACAGGCGAGGCAAGGATCTATGTGCAGATATTTCATGGAAAAGCTAGAACAAACAATAAGCCAAACAGGCAACAAGAACAGGATTACGGACAAGACAACCATTACATTCAACAACTCACAAAGAGTTTAACACTAGGGCTGTATTTACACAGGAGGCTAACAAGCTAAACGAGATAAGATAAACTAACTACAAACACCATGGGAGACAGGAAGTGACATAAAAGTCCAAGAAAAGGCACAGAATATGCAACCAAAAACAAAAGAGCTGATTTCTGAGCAATCACTTATTTTTACATGTAATGCGTCAATGTATTTATACATTCATACAAAAAGCTATACAATAAAGTCTCTTCAGCATAACAAGGTTCTTAAAGTTTTTGATACTCTGTAAAACTACTAAGTATCTGAAAAGATGCTTAAATACAGTAATTAGTTACTAGTACATCTAAGTACTTTTTACCCCTGGTTTAATATATGAAGACTGCAGAGAGCATGACAATAGGAAAATAAAGCCAAAACCTGGATATTTTAGGAAATTTTGACTCCTATGAAAAGAGGAAGCATGGTCACCCTCTTTCTAAGCTATCATGATGCATGCCTAAAAATGGCAAATATAGAGATAAGAACATTTGCCAGAATCTGGTCTATGCTATGTTATTGTATTTCTATATTTTTAATTATATGTTATTATGTTTTATTTCTAATAATCACTGTAACATGGATTTAAGCTGCCATTAGTAATAATTAGAAGAACACCAAAAGTTAAGTATATGGTATAACTATTTGCTCTACAAACCAATGAGTTTATTATAATCAAAATAAAGTTCTAGTTTGTTGTACAAGCAGCAAGAAGGGGGACGAATGACACCGGAGGCAGTACATAATCAAGTAACAAACGACCACAGCTCTTTTTTACCTCATACTGTTGTCTCATTTGTAAATAAATTTTTACTTTTCTTAGAAGAAAAAAAAAGTTGATACTTAAACTAAACATGACTTATTTCTCCACAAAACACTTAATAATTAGCCTAAAAGTGTCTGACCGGTCTTTAACACGTCCTCACCTGAGTGACTCGATACACTGAGATGGGCTGAGCTGCACTTTCCCCGTGCGTCACCAGAAGATCCAGCTGTCCATCTCCATCAAAATCAGTCACAGCTGCTCCTGAAATACAGGTCATTCTACTCAGACAAAGCTGTAACGAATGTAATTAAGCATTAATACCAAAATAAAATTGTACATTTAGAACAGTTCTACATTAATACAGTGGCTTTCTAATGATGATGATGATAATTCAGATTGAGTGGTGACTGCACTTGATTCTAAATGTCAGCAAATGACCCCCAAGATACAGTTTCACACAAGCCTGGATATATAAGGCCATCTAGTGGTAGAGAGGAGATAACTTGGATTTAGGTTTGGAGATAAACTCAACCATCATCACTGCACAGTTTAGTTGTTTGTTCATCTACACCAAAACTCATCATTTCTATACTACTATTACTATATGTGCGCCCAGTTAACATACACTGCTGTTTAATATTGTATTTACACTACAGGCTTGGGCTCAAAAACTTTTAAAAATGTTTTTGAAAGAAAAAAATACATGAAAAAATAAAATGAATATTATTACAATTTTAAACAGCTGTTTTAATATACTGTCAAAGAGAAATTAATTTCTGTGGCGGTAGTGATGGACTTCAGTGTCACTTCAGAAATCATTCTAATATGATGATATGGTGATAAAAAAAAAACATGTCTTATTACTAACAATTTTGAAAACAGTTGTGCCACTAAATATTTTCTGATGAAGAAAAAAATAAAAAAAATATGTGAAATATACCCCGGTTTCACAGACAAGGCTTAAGCCTAGTAAATATAGAGCTATTTCAACGGAAAGAAACTTGCACTGACTGATCTTAAAATATATCAGTGTCTTTGTTTTACCTCATGATTCACACCATTGATGTTTTTTTTCTAAGGCACGTTTATAAAACTTTTTCAAATGTCCTAATTGAACTATGGCTTAATTCTGGTTTAGGTTAAGCCCTGTTTGTGAAACCGGGCCTTAATGTTCAGTTTAATGCTGTAGAAAAATATTAATTTCTTTCTTAAAAAATAAATAATAATTAAATAATAGTGTACATTTTTAGTAACCGTGTCAAACAGAGAGAGGATGCACACTAGAGACTGTCGTAGTATTAACTAAAGTTAGAATTAAATTTAATAAATAAAATAAAACAAGAATAAAAAAGATTAAATAAAGCTTTGGTTTTGGTTATTTTAAGGGGAAAATCTCAATTTATTGCTTGTACAGCTCATGAAATGGATTTACAAAATAAACAGTCCTACATTTTAATGGAATGAACCAGCCAAACCCTTCGTACCGGTTCCCCGTCCCTCTGGTTCAGCGGCCTCCCCGATGTTCAGCTCCTCGATCTGTGGATCTCCGTGTTCTCTCCGAGAAACTCTGCCATGGTAAAGATTAATTACTTACTCACTTTGCCTTTTGGCTTGAGAGAGCTCCACACAAAGGAACAGTCAGAGACAAATGTACCTTGTCAGCTGCATGTTATACAACATGTCTCAAAGGAGATATTCATTTACGGGCTCATGAAACCCCCGCAATATTGATTCAGTTAAAACATTTCTAGGGCTGTAAGTTCATACTTTATATTTTGATGACTAATAACGCCAACTAAAAGGTTTCTTTATGTAAAAAGCTTAAGACTTTGCTTTCTGAGAACCCGAGGTCCAGACTGTTTGAATATGGGATTAGAAACTAATTTGAAACAATGTTCTGTTTAATGCTACATCCAGGCTTCTCATTAGAAAGCCATCGTGTAACGGGTGAGGTCGGATGTTGGGGGAATTTCCCATCAGGTAGAGTTGTGGTTGGACTGGGTTTGTTTGTGGTCTGGCAGTTGGACCTGCTGGCTTCTTGTGTCGCCTGGGCTTACCACCAAATCCCCAAAATAGAGAGTTTCCATAATTATTTCCTACCTTAAAATGTAAATGTTAAAGAAATAACTTTGTTACATAATGATAATACAGGTCATTTTGATCAAGTAGGCAATTGTATAAATGTGCAAAAAGATCCAAGACAGGTTAGTGTACTGTCATTGTTACATTGATTTTTAATTGGTATTGTTTTTAATGAAAGTAGAATTTGTACATATCAAACTGATATCTTGTATCAGAAGGTTGTTGTTCTTTTCCATACAATGGAAGTGAATAGTGAGCAGCAGCTTTTTATTTTGGTAATAAAGCTATAAGAATTAAATTAAATTAAATTAAATTAAATTAAATTAAATTAAATTAAATTAAATTAAATTAAATTAAAAGCAAAATATTATTAAATACTATTTGAAAAAAATCTAAATCAGATTGAACATCCTGCTGAATGTCTCCTTTAAGTGTTCTGCAAAAATAAAAGAGTTAGCCATATGCATATCAATACAGTACACACCTGAACAGTCTGTTGGCTGAAGGTCCTCTGTAGGCAATGTTGTTAAAAAAAACCTCCAGCTCATTGTCATTATCAAAGTCGGCTGTGATGACAGTGCGAACAGGAGATGGCATGGAAAACTTCTGTGTGGCGATGTCCTGGTACAGAGAATATCAGCATATCAAAATTTAAAACCCCACACTCTCACTTGGGAAAATCAACTGAAGAACGTCTTTCTTGTAATACAGTCGTCTCTACAGATTAAACTATGACAGGAAAGTATGTTTGCTGACAGGAGATCATCAGCGTTAAGATTTGGAGGGTCAGATGTATGATATCTGTGACATAAAGATCTAAGCTGCAGGTAAATCAGAGTCTAAAAACTTGGAGTGGGAGCAGAGAAAAGTAACTGCTATGGTCGCGCTTCAATAGTGCAGCAACGAGTCATGGAAGAGTTATTGAGCAAGCTGGCACTCTCTCAAGTATTAACCCCAATTTTAATTATAGGGCTCATAAAACCTGCAGGTGAAAGCCCATGAAGTGACCTTCTGCTGTCTGGTTGAAGGAGAGGTGATGGCCATCTCTGGACAGGAACCAGCAGAGAAGAAACAGCTGAACATCACACAATACTGATCATCTCAGACAGATGGAAAGATAGAAAGAAAGAATGAAAGAATAAACTTCAGTTGCAGTAAATATTAATGGTCTGCTTAAAAAACGTTTAATAGAATGATAGACAGAATGATAAATGGAACGATAGATAGATAAATAGATAGATAAATGTCCTATACAACAGATAGATGGATGGATGGATGGATGGATGGATGGATGGATAGAACATAGAGTTGGGCAAAAAAGTGTTTAGTCAGCCACCAGGCCTTTCATTTTCATCATATGTATACCTCAACTATGAGAAGCAGGGGGACACAGATTTGAGTCCCTGGCGGCGCAGTGTGTTACTGATGGTAGCCTTTGTTACTTTGGTCCCATCTCTCTGCAGGTTATACACTAGGTCCCCCCGTGTGGTTCTGGGATTGTTGCTCACAGTTCTTGAGATCATGTTGACCTCAAGTTTGGAGTGTGACTGTTAGAGGATATGGACAGATGTCTTTTATTCTGATAAAAGGACACTCTGGAGGACAGAAGTAACTGAAAGAAGTTACAGGTCTGTGAGAGCCAGAAATCTTGCTTGTTTGTAGCTGACCAAATACTTATTTTTAAAGAGGAATTTACCAATTAATTCATTAAACATCCTACAATGTGAATTTCTGGAGTTGAGGTATACCTATGATAAAAATTACAGGCCTCTCTCATCTTTTTTCAAGTGGGAGAACCTGCACAATTGGTGGCTGACTAAATAATTTTTTGCCACACTGAAGGTAAATACAATAGATGTAGTGTAGATAGATGTACCGTATAATGATGGCTAGGAGGATAGACCTGATAAAACGATAAGACGATATATAGAGATCCATAGTCTGAATTTGCTCACCCTTATTATGACTCACACATGATCTTTACTAGCTGGTTTGCTTGTTCAGCCAAACTTTAATTAAGGCACGGAATAACAGAGCATCTTAATCACATAGTAATTAAACATGGCAAAGGTCACAATGCCCTACGCTGATGCACAAATCCTTCTGTAAGGTCTCCCATGAGACATTAACCCAACAATTGACCCCCATAAAACAGCTTCCTGCTGACATTTATCTCTGTGCTAAAGAAGCCAATCGCTGCCGCTAACACTGGGATCAAACTAAAGTTACACACACAGCTAAGATCCATACCAAACACAATTGCCTGACACACTCGGGTGACACAGATCCAAAAGGTTCATGACCACTACTGCTGGAAAATAAATGAATAATATTTTGGGTTCATTACTTCTTTAATTATTATTATTTATTTAAGGACAGGCTTCCTTACATATAGCCAAATTAAACCATTAGTTCAAGATTAGCAGACTTACAAATTCTGACTGGGCACACAGGACAAATATTTCTCCCAGACAGCAATGTTCTTAAACAGACCAGATTTAGGTTCTTATGCATTTCAGTTTTATTTTGAGAAAAAGACCCTAGTGATCTCATATGTCTCATCTAGAGTTTCAGAAGAAATCACAATGTTCTCAGATTTGCCAACAAAATTTGGCATTAAAAGATATTACAAATTTCTTTATGAACTTAAAATGCCCTTTCATGTAACTCTAAGTGAATGAAAACTGAAATCTGAAAGTGCACCGTGTATAAAGTTATTGTCTATGAGTCAACTCGAAATGAGTCATTTTTTAAAACGAGTGCCAAGTTATTTCATGTTGACGTCAACATGAAATATTAGCATATTGCCCGCTCACTTGAAATAAAATTGCTAAATGATTCTTTGCCACTAGGTGTTGCGTTTGTAGCAGTAAAATAGCTGTTTTCCCGGTTACTGCTATAAACAAAGCATCACTGAGCTCACAAACGCTGCTTTTGTAATGGAATGAACTTGTTTCCGGCTTTCTCCGCAGCGGAAGTCGTCATGGGTTAACTTGAAGAGAGAGACTGGTAACGGCAATCAAAAGGACTAACAATTTCATTTCCCTCTCAAAGATGCTGCATAAGAAACACTCAGCATAAACTTTTTTTTTTTTGTAATTTGATGCAAAGGTAATATACTACAAAGAATGGTGTTATAAATGCACATACAGTACATTTAAAATATAATACAAATATGAAAACGTTTAAGGATTTACTATGCTGATTACACATGTCATCACAGTCTTGTGAATAGGGTCTATGGAAATTAATTTAGACCAAGGTTTGGAAAAATTAGTCATTGAGCAAATAGTTTGGGAGTGTTTTTTTGGTCCCACTTTATGTTAATTGTCCCTAATACCTGTGTACTTCCACAGTAACTAGATGTGTATGTAGTATGTAACCACAGTGTTAAGTACACACCGGTACATAATACCTACAGCTGTATATTTCTGTAACTACACACATGTAACGACCCTCAGAATGGTGTGTGTAAGTACAAATGTGTAACAAGACATCGGTAACAACACTTTTTGGTAATGAAAATACAAATGTGTGTATTAAATAGACAATTTCTATGGATTTAGCATGTAATTACTCTGATGTTACACAGCAGCAGCAGTAAATTAGGCTTTATATTTAGTGCGCAGTTCATGAGGAGTTACCATGTATACACTGGTATTACAGAGGTGCACCAACTCCACCCACTTTACATATCCCTAAACCTACCCAATTGCACCCCCTGATGACCCCCTGTTCCAGTTACTCTTATATATACTGCTGTTACAAAATGTAGCTATGTAATTCCTGTTACATGACTACTTAGTGAAGTGAAAAAAGTGTTGTTACCAATGTCCTGTTACACATTTGTACTTACACACACCATTCTGAGGGGTGTTACAGAAATATTACAGCTGTAGATACTATGTACCGGTGTGTACTTACACTGTGGTTACATACTACATACACATCTAGTTACTATGGAAGTACACAGGTATTAGGGACACTTAATATAAAGTGGGACCGTTTTTTTAAATAAGGTATAAATAAATGCATATTATAGCATACTGAAAGCATTTGTGACCTTGCATGCAAACCAAAATATGAACCATCATAACCCACAATAGGGGCACTTTTCATCAAATTATTCAAAACTCAAATGTAATCTAAGGCTAAGCTATAAACATTCGTTTTTTATATGTCTGTCATAACATATATTTGGTCACTGTTTAATAAAAGCTGTGGTAAAATCACTATAATGCCTTAGTCTTTTGAAACTTATATTGTTTTATTATACTCTACCACAAAGTTAACAAATATCACACTACTACTACATTATAAGGTCCGTTAAATCAGTAATGACCCCAAACTTTGGAAAAGTAGGTTATACATAGAAATCTCAAAACATTCAGACTTGATTCAGTCAAGCTATCAGCATATTTAAACTTCCTGGGTAAGTCTCAGGAAAATAAAGAGGTTCTTCGATCTTACTGTGACTAATTCCAATCACTGTGCTTTACCAGATGAAACGAGAGCCAGGTCGCTGCGCAAACAATAGAACAATGATTAGAGAATAATTGAACATTCTAATCAGACAGCAGATGGTATTATTTTGTCCTCTGTCTTCTCTCAGAAGGATTTAATTATACAGCTCAAAATGTAGGGATCACGTTTAGTTCTGCGTAACAAAGATGAAACCTACCATTCAGTATATTCACATCTAATTAAAAAACAACAACTAGATTTTCCTGGAAAAACACCAGTTTTTGAAGGCAGCTAAGTAACTGTGTTAAAGTTTCCGGCCTGACAAGCACTGCAGTAAAACCCCTTTTCACTTCCATTACAGCTAAAAGAATAAATAGTGATTTTAAAACCAGCACCTTAAACCTTTGCTTGCGATTATTGCTGAGTTGTAGAAACAGACGATGCGGGCCATTCCAGTTTCCATAGACAATGTCAGTCTTCCCATCCCGATTAAAATCTGCTAACGCCACTCCTCGGCCATGCTGCATCGGGTCATCAACCCCTGTGAGACAAAATACAGATATATCATTGCATATTTGCTGTGAAAGGCTAACAAACTCAATGAACAGAAGAAAAAGAAAGGTGGCAGCTCTTGCTTACCCGCTTGTGCCGCCGTGTCTGTAAATGTACCATCTCCGTTGTTGCGAAACAGGAAGTTAGGGCTGTACTCATTGTCACAGAAAATGTCAGGTAGGGTCTGACTGAGGATTGGGCCGACCACGACCCCCCGTCCGCCTGTAACACACAGCAGAGACGGCCATCATCACCTAACGCACAGCAGAAATCGTTAGTGGCTTTCCAGCTCATTTCCCCAGCAGCGGCTCTCTGCTGCTTTTGCTGACACAGACTCTGACTGCCCATAATCACATTACAGGGAGTGTGAACATGTGCATTTAACCAGCTTTACATCCACACATCTTACACAGCGATCACTATTCTACAGCTCTGACCTCTAGTCGAATTACAGCAGAAGATGATTCTTCATTTTGTATAGCGCTTTTTACGATGCACATGTTTTGAAGCAGCTTTAAAGACAATCGCGCATTTATTTCTTAAAGCCCAACAAGACTAGGCTTTTCCTTAATGATAAATATATGCGTGAAAGACATTTGAACAGAAATTTGGGAGAGAACTTTAATTGGTTGTTTGTAAATTATTCTAACGTTTTATGCTGATGCAGACAGATTCAAATTCAATTTAATTTAATGGGAATAAAATATTTTACGAATAATTTAAAGAATAATTTTGTGTAATTGAAATGAAAAATTTTTAATATGCATTTTATAATATATGTAATATATAATATAATATGCATTATGTAAAAAAGGAAAGAAACATTATGTGTTTAAAATCAATAATTAGTTGTTTTAAATTATTATAACGTTTTATACTGAAGCAGACAGATTCAAATTAAATTTAATTTAATTTCATATTTAATTTAATTAATTTTTTTTTATTCATGTTTATTCAAGAAAAATATTTTATAATATGCATTAAAAATGTTTTAAAATTATTTTATTTTATTTTGTGGTTGAAGCGTTCCATGCTTTGTGTCATTCAAATGTCAAGTCTGCCAAGACTTTGACAGAATCCTCTATAGAGAGTGGAGAATATCTCCAAAGCTTAATTTTGTTGCTTTCCCTTCTGAGTCTGTCCTGCTCAATCTCTTCTCAAGAGTGCTCTCTGAAACCGCTCTGAACAGTGGTCCAAAGCCCTGCTCTTCTCGTAGTGATTAATGGAATGGTTGCTTCATTGAGTAAGTCAGAGCTGAAATACGGCTCACTTGTCCTTGTGCCTTCACATGACTTTCAGTGCAGTAAACAGCTGAGTGGGCCAAAAACCTCCACCTCTTTATTCAGCGCTGCCTTCCAGGGCCCTGTTCTCTCTATTACTGGCTGCTTTAGCTGATAAACACTGTCTATAACTCAGTGATTCAAAGCTGATATGAGCACTGTGCTCTACTGTAAATCACCCACAAGGCAAAAAACCTGAATCCTACAGCTCATGGCCGTTAAAGAGTCTTGGGTAATATATTCACTGACATCATCGCACACTTACACACTCCCGCTCACGCATTCATAAATAAGCGGACACGCACCTGTGAACTTGTTGACTCCGGCCTGCTCAGCCACGTTTGACAGTGCAATGATTCCCTTGGAAAGGTCACTTGAGCTTTCATCCATTTCAATCAGAGCATGTGGACCTACAGTTCCGCTGGCATAGTTGGCAATGTAGATGGAATAACGGCCTGTTCCCTAAAAAAAAAATACAGTGTACAGAGATAACTAATAATGTTTTCTCATAAACAACTTAAAAAAAAAAAAAAAAAAAAAAAAAAAAAAAAAAAAAAACTTCAAAATAAAAACTCACAATTCTAAATAAAGCAAACACAAAATATACAAATATCTCTATGCTTCTATACTTCCCACTTTTTACATTTATTTTGTAATTTTTTTGTAGCAATTATGATGTTTTGTGTTGTTGCAGATCGGTTAAAATTTTTAATTTGTCTAATGCTAATTTTATTTATACACAAAGGATTAAATAATATTTAATATTTTCATACTTTTTGCATAAATTCATTGATTTATGCATTGATAAGTGGCACTGATTTACAAACATTACACACCTCATATTTCATCTTAAAAATGGTCTTCTTCAGTGACGCTGCTGTGTCTTTAGTAAACAAGTACACTAACTTTATTAGGGGCCATAAAGTATTAAACTCAATTAGGGGAAAAATCGTTAGTTGCAGTGGAGTGTAATTTATGGAAAATCTAATATACTGTAAATCATTTTCTCACAGTAAAGGTTTGTAAAACATAGCAAAAAAAAGAAAAAAGAAAAACATTTATGTGATCTTATAACTTAAGAAAAATATGTCGAGACACTCATGCACATACAGTTACATACACGCACACATACTCTCACACGCCACACACATATTTCAACTGCCTCCCCTTGGATATTAATTTCACACCCCATTATCAGAAAGATTCCCTGTGGACATGAAGTCAGTGAAGTAGCCAAGCAAATGAACTTACGCACACAGTTTCAATAAAGACACCCACGATCCAACAGCATGGAAATGGTGAAATAAAGAAATATATACATAAGTATATAAATATCAGCAGCTCGTGACCAGAATCCTAATGAGGCACAACAATGAAAATGTCAAACGCTCTCTGGTTTCTACATAACCGCCACTTCAGGTCAGAAAATACAGATTAAAGCATAATGGAGTTAAAAAAAAAAGCTGCACCAGAATGTATTAGCAGCTTAGGTTTTAATGTCATGTTTTCCATGTTTTTCATGCTCTGTTTATCGATAAAGAATTAGATTTACAGAAATTTCTCTAGTAACAAGGGCCAGCAAAGTATGGGGAACTAATACTATCAAAGCATGTTTGTACTAACTCTAGTTTCCTTCAAAAATATTGTAGGTTGAAAATTATGGTAAATTAAGGTTTGAAATGTACAGACTTCCCACCCAATGAACATTAAACAAACTGTTGTTGTTGTTGTTGCGCAAATATTACCACACAACTTTATTAACAATATTTAGTTGTTAGTCAGTCATTTGTGCACTACAACTAACTGACTAAATAAATAAATAAACAATATTAATTATTATTATTATTATTATTATTATTATTATTATTATTAAGCATATATTACCACATAACAATATTGACAGTATTTAGTTGTTAGTCAGTATTTAGTCATTTGTGCACTATAACTGACTAAATAAATAAATAATAATAATAATAATAATTATTATTATTATTTAGTATAATACCACATAACAATATTAACAATATTTAGTTGTTGCAGGCTTTAGTCGTTTGAGCACTAACTAAATAAATACATAAATAAAGTTGTTATCATCATCATCATCATTTGTGCACTAAATAAAAACATTTAAAAAATATATAATTATTAAAGGTGCCATAGAATGCATTGAGAGAATATTTTAAATTGTTCTCTGATATGTACATAGAAGGTATG
>JAUMHQ010000070.1:17763100-17788497 GCA_032361165.1 Enteromius paludinosus
CAGTATGTTATGTCCATGTACTGAACTGTTATTATTCAACCATGCCAAGGTAAATTCAGTTTTCCATTCTATGGCTCCTTTAAATAGAACAAACTTATGTTACTAAGTTATGAAACAGCCTGTAATTACAATTTGTAATTATGTAGATGTAACAGGCAGCTTCTGACTGAGTCTGTTACACTTACTGGTAAGTGCACTCTTGATACACTTTATTTTGAGTAGCTTATGCCTGTGCAATATTCTGTAATGTTAATGTAATTAGAAAGGTATTGCATGTATTCAAGCTGTATACTAATGGGTTAAATCAAAGTATGGTGCAGGTACATGAGGTGTGCGGTATGGATATACAGATATACTGAACTGTTATTATTCAACCATGCCAAGCTAAATTCAGTTTTCCATTCTATGGCACCTTTAAGGAAATATTACCCACAACATTATTAACAATAGTTGATTTAGTTTGTAATTTAGTTGAAGTAGGATTTAGTCATTTGCTCACTAACTATATATAAATATACCTCCTCTGTTATTAGCACTTTTAACTCAATATTTTAGAGAGAAAACTATTTTGTTGCAGACTAAACTGTGCAATTTTGTCTTTTATGTATTATTGTGAGGGAAAGCTGCAATAAGAACATGATGCAGGTAATCACTAACCCATGAAGATGGGTGAATGTGAAGACCAATCCATCTCCTTAGAGAAACAGGCCCATGTGTCTTCCTGTCCATTTTGAAGTGACAAATGACAATGCTTTGGTTTCAAGGAGAGAAAAACTACACAGTGCATTTGAATATTAATGTCTCTGAAGCTGAAGGCAATATACAGGGGTCATTTTACAACTGTCACTCATTTTTTAGACTTAAAGTCAAAGTGAACAGCTCCCTGTATATGAATTAAGACAGTTTAACTGTATTATTTAATACAAATATTGTATTTAATTATATAGAATAATTAATACCCATGGGAAACCCCATTATTTCAGGTTCCATTTAAAAGCGGACAGTGAATAGTTTACTGGTATTAAATCATTGAGTTAGCTTCTTTGTCGGAAACTTTGCGAAATTTAACATCACTTTCTCACCAGTAGATTTATGCAGTGAATGGGTGCTGTCAAAATGAGAGTCCAAAAGATGAAAACATCAAAATAACAGAAAAGTACTTCACATGACTCCAGTCAACCTACAATATTAATATCTTGTGAAGCAAAAAACTGCATTTGTATGAAACCATAAGGCATACAGCACTAAACCTGGCCAAAATACAGGTCCATTAAAATGTTTTCTCCAGTAAAAAAAAGTCCTTCACCCGTTGTCTTCTCACATCAAAGTCCACCAAAACGCTTGTTCAGTACAATTTTGGACTGTTTTTGTTTGTAAATGTGCAGATGTGATGACTTTTTCACCAGAGAAAGCAAAATGTTGCACAGACTCATATTTTAGCAGGAAGCAACGATCTGAAATGACAAACATCTTAACTGCAGAGGATTCATAGTGTGCAAGTGACAAAGTTCATTGTACTATAATATAATATAATATTTTAAATGTAATAAAATAAATACATATTTTAACCAGATACTTGATCTTAATGCTCCTGAGCTGGTGTGACTGTAGTCACTGTAGAAATAAATGAGGCAAACTCAACAATCTGGATCAGCAGTTCATTTCAACTTGTGGAAGTTTCCATTGTGGACCGATTTTTTGGTTCCCAACTGAACTCCAAACACATTTTGTTTTGTTTCTCTCCAAACCTATTATACGCATGGTCCTAAATCATTTAAATCATAAAATCATTGATGAAGGACTTTTAAGCAGCACCGTCTCACTATCATCAGCCCAGTCAAATGACTGCGGGTGGAAAAAATCCATTTCAATCCCTCGCAACTCTTCCCCAGGATTACTGAGCATCCTTCACCGCTGACTGCTCCACACAACAGCATGCAGTCCAGAAGTAATTGCGGAAATATGCTGTTCAGCTTATTGTGTTTTGGACTAAATACCAATCCTTAACAAGCTTGGTCATTCATCATGCCGTCTGGGATTATAGCTACCAGTGAAGCGCGGTCAGACGGTGGGAGCTCTGATAACCTACATGCAGCGAGACAAATGAAGGCGGCACTTCCCACCTATTACGGCTCCTTACAAAAAGAAACAAATGAGGCCTTGCGTTTTCTAATTATCACAGCACATGATTCAGTGTCAGAGACAAATACGGCAGAACGCTGGAAGTGAACAATCATATTGGTTGGCAGAGGGGGGCAGGACTGCGGCGGACAGCAAATGATGGCCGCAGAGCACTTCAGGGTGAAACGATCAGACAGTAACGAGATGTAAACAGTCACTCAACACCCTTAAGAAGTCACTTTCCCTCAGATTCCACATGCTGATGTTCTGCAATTCTGTTGATGATCAATACATACCTCAGGCTGCAACTTACTATTCACAATTTCCTCTAACAGTCTTCCCAAATGTTTTGAGCAAGACATTTCCATGATTTTCAGTCATTCGTGATTACTGTATGAGCATTTCTAAACATCATTTTATACAGACAGCACTCAAGAAGAGCTATTTCTAGTCTGTGTAACATTTTAGAGATACTGCATATACCGAATACTGCACGTTCTAAAAACGTTATGCTGACGTTTCCAGTAAGTTACAAAAACACTATTTTGTCCAGTTTTTTTTATGTTTTAAAAAAAACTTTTTTTTGTTGTTATTACATGTTTGGTCAGGGAATCATTTCATCATTTAGCAAACATGGAAACGTTACTTTTAAATGAGTAATGTTACACAAATGTACTGTCCAAATAAAACGTTTTAAAAAGAAATTGAACAATGTATAAACATTTCTTGTGCTGAAGTTTTAGGAAAACTATTAAAGACCAGATAACGTAGAATGAATGTTTTATTACCATGGAAAAATGTTTATTGGTAACTTTAAAAACCAGTTCTGAGAACAGCTGTGGCGCCCCATCGAAAACAGGTAGAGTGGTACAATACTAAAAGCAAATGCAAAGGAAAACAGAAAAAATACAAAAACAATGGAGAAAAATAATTCAGCTTTTAAAATGGAGAAGAAAACACAACCCATATCATTTAATCCTAAATTTGAAAAGATTAACCTGCAAATAACATGCAAATTATTGCTTTTTCCATCTGGTTCTCTGCTAAAAACAAAACAATAGAAGCCCTCAAAGAAATTGTAATACTTTCCATTAAAATACCACTATGAATCATTAACTTTTTAAAACCATTACAAACCATTACAAAATTCCTTCTTGGAATGTGTTTTGGCCACTTTTCCAATAGGATTCAGCATCCTACCAATAGAATCCATCACATTCCAGACACCATTATACTTTCCCTTAAAACCAATACAATTCCCATTACAAACATTAATTCCAATACATTTTCTATTGTGTTGTGGGCAGGGTTCTATTGTTTTTTCAGCAGGGTTGGTTTTATTAAGAAAACTAGTTCGCCACTGAGCATTCCCAAAGCTTTGATTTGAAGCAAACTTAGTAGAAATGTTACCTTTCTGTCCACACATGCGACTGACCGGCCAGCCACGCGATTGGCAACGTCTCTATGTTCATTTATGTCATCGTTTAGGAGATCCTCGAACCGCCCATTACGAAACTTAAAGAGCTTGTCAGTGTACGTTGCTCTCCCTGCATGAAACGACAGGAACAATTTACATGAAACTAACATCCATTTACTGTAGCATTTCCTTCAGAGCCTCGTTTAGGGAACCGTTTCATACCTGAGAAGGCGTTATTAGTGTTGAGGACGTAAATTTCCTCTTTGCCATCACCATCTATGTCACATGCTGTCACTCCGATGGCATTGCCCTGTCGATCTCTGAGTGCATAATATGGAGAACTACGGTTGTCAACTGCGATGTTAACAAGCCTCTTCTTAAACTTGTCGTATTTCAGCACCAGATTTGGGCCATTGTAGCTAGAGAGAAAAAAGGTAGCGCAATGTTATTTATTCTAAACAAAAATATGGCCACAGCTTAAAATCCTTAATTGATATACCTTGTTCTGCAATACAACCTTTAATATAAATTATATATTTAAATATTTAACTTTATAGATCTATTTTATTATAGAAATGAAAATGAAATATTTATAATATAATATTTATAATATTATATCGCATATTAATTTCCCAAAAAATCCCATCTTCTTCTTTAGCATGATTGTTGCTTGATTTATTCTTTAAAAAAAAAATAAATAAACCAAAGCCAGCGGGGTAGAAGAAATAAATTTAATAAAGATATATTCCCTGAAAACCTAACTCAAATAAAAACATGCCTTGAAGGATTAAAGTATAACCATATTCCATTTATTTGTCTCCAGTTTCCAACAAGGCACATCTTTGTTGGTGTATTTCACTGACCTGCAATCCCACAATTCCACCTCGGCTGTCATTTAATAGAAGGAAAAACAGATTCTAGTTTCCCTAGAGATACAATTCTGTCAGTTGCACTTAATTTCATTCTTGAGCACAACTCAAACAAAACATTGAACTCTCCAATTACATCTATTTTCATCAACACGAATTCACAGAGATCCAAATCATTTCACAAATGGTTTACAAATAATCCCAATTAATTGCTTTGACATTTGTTTCTCTTTGAAAATATCCCATTCAAGCCACAAACTGAGGTAATGTTTTTGGCCCGTGTATCTGCTTGGTGTCAATATCGCAAAAATGTAAGCTCAATCAAACAGCAAAAAAGCACCATATAACTTCTAGACACTGATAAAAGTATTTTCCCCAGAGAAACATAAAGTCATAAATGCTTTGCTTCATTTTTCTGCTGAAGACAGATGACTAGTACACTCACCCTGTCACAAACATCTCCAGATCTCCGTCTCCATCCACATCGGTCACAGCTACGCCGTAGTTGAGCTGCGTGGGGTTATTCTCATAGTCCGGTGGGAAAACACTCTGAGTTACTGAGGCAAACATGGGTTCAGTCCGCTGACCCCAGGACAGTTCCAGGACAGAAACACCCACAGTGAGCAGTAATATCCACGCTGACATTGTCACCTGTGAAATTCATCAAGTTTTTTAAGAAAAAAACTACGACAAGATCATAGTCATGCTCACCCCCTGGTCTGTGAAAAAATTCTCTCAAGGAGGTTATGACTCACTGAAGTGAGAGGAACTGTAAAACATCCTGAACTGAGCCACACAATCGAGATATTCTACTTTCATTGAGTTTTAGGAGACTGAATTGCTTTCTACAGTGTTAAGAGGCAATTACCTTCCCAGCATTACACTCACAGCACAGAGACATAAATACAGAGACTGCAGACATGTGACAGGTCCGAATGGACCAAATTAAGATCTGAGAGTAGAATCCATTTCACTGCACATGAGACAGACATTTAAGACGGCAAAATCCATATGTGCCGAAGAGTATGAAGACCTGAACTTTCTATCTATATAGATAGTCTCTCCATCAGTATATCCATTTAAGTGTCTGTCTGTCTGCCTTTCTATCTATCTATCATTGAATAAAATTTGTTAAGAGTAACTTGTAGAACTCACGTCCATCCATTCAGCCACTCATGCATCTATCTGTCCACATGTAAAAGTAAATGCAGGCACAGCAACAAGCAACAAGGCCTTAGTCTTAATTGTAAAGAAAGCAGAATGTCCTTTTCAGAATGTTCTGGAAAGGTTCTGTCAAACATTCTTCCAGTTGTTATAAGAATGTTCTTTCAAATATATGGGGTCTTTTTAAGAACGTTTTCAAGAAGTTAGAATAAAAACATTCTACATCATCTATGGAATGTTTCTCTGTAATATTTTAGATGGACATCGTCTAAGATGGTTTAGAGAACACACAAAACAACATTCCCATAATGTTTGCACAATAATAAAATGAAACATTTCCCTTAATGTTGTCTTTTTTTTCCTTCTGTTTTTAGAGAACATTCAGAAATAACGTTTTCATAAGTTAATGGGAATATACATACAATGAAAGTGGTAAAGGAGCAAGATTTTCAATTTAATTAGCAGCTTAATTTTAAGTCTGTTCCTTACACAAAATATTTGATGAATCTTTGTATGCGCTACTTTTATGGGCCTTTTGGTCATTTTTGGATTTTGATAGTCTGGGTCCCCAACTATTTTCAATGTATGGAAGAGAACAGCTCAGACATTCTGCTACAGATCTTCTTTGGTGTTCCACGTAGGTTTTAAATGACATGAAAGTGAGTAAATAAGGACAATAATAAAAACAGAAAAGGTGTTGGTAATTTTCATTTTCAGACATTTAATTTAAACCTAAAACACAGCTAATGCAATGCATAATTTAATTCAATATGGATAATTCCTTTGTATTTACACAATACATTGGATCCTACTTTTTACAAAGGCCCAATTATACTGTGGAAAATAACTGTAATGATTCTAAAATAATTTTATAGTTCTGAGTGTAAAAGAACAGCAGAGTCCAACCAGAGCTATAACAATAATGTCACAAAGGAATATCACTGGAATCACTTTAAAAAAAAAAATTGTTTCAGCAGATGAACGATAAAACATTGCCTTGCCTTGCCTTGCCTTGACAGTCAGTCAGTGTCTACATTTAAAGAGCTTGAGTATTTAAAGTGGCAGGCAGCAGAATCGCAGTGCTTATAATAAATAGACCATTATTATGCCTTGGTGTAGACACTTATATGGATACAGTTATAGTTTTCTATATAGATTTTTTATAGGGAAAAAACAAAATCTGGATTCCAACAAAGCCATATGTGTTGCAAAGTAAGAGAGATGACATGCTGGTGAGAGACCCAAAGTAGAGAGAGATGAGTGCATGTGTTTGCAGCCACAATTTCAGGAATATGCATGTCTCTGCTCCACTAATCAACCCACTGAACTCTAACATCAAAGCCATGTAATTAATTTAGATTAAGGTTGTCTTAATATATGCTCCGCTGTTTGAGATGAAAGTGTAATCAAAGCACTCAAATAAGCATTGTATTAGTCATATTACTGGACCAAAGGTTTGAGCACACTGATAATTTGAGTGTTGATGACAGAATGTACATAGCCAGACTGATTAAAGGCCCAAGCAGAGGTTGTCACTTTGTTCTATCCTGTCCTATATTACTAGCATTACCTCTTTCATATTAATAACTCAGTGCAAAACAGCCGGAGCAAAAACAGTAAAAGCAGAGTAAACATGTCATTTTATTGTAATTTATTTAGTGTTTATAGCGTTAACATTCCAAAGGGCTGGATAAGGGCAGTGGAACACCAGTGCTCGGAGAGTACCGTATGTACTGTCATCTGTCATCGTAATATGATGATGTAAAAGCTTTTCGGGTGAGGTGAGAGCTGGACGTGTTCCAAACTAAAAAGTCTTCACAGCTACGGGGTCATAAATCCAGACACAGACAGGCAGAGGAACTACAAGAAGAGGTGAATCTGTCCTTGCAGCAGCTCTGCATCTCGAGGAGGCAGTTTGACTAGAAACGATGCGATCAGCTTCATCTCACTGCAGCTATCATCACACAACACACATACTGCAGAGATGTTAGACGATATGCATTATGGTCTCATGTGTACATTTCTCCCTGTATGTTTCATACAACTATTAAATCAAAGTTTGCAATGTCATATGCGGTGTATTCCCAATATCATTAGTATATATCACAATATACACTAAACCATGAACTCTCTTTGCCTGTGACCTTCACCTCATAAGTAAAATTTACACTCATCTTGAATGTGAACTCATGCATTTCTGGTCTCTGATCGGACTGCGACAAACACCAGCACAGTCAGACCCTGAAGCATCTCTCATCTTACAACAAGACACTGCTTTAAAGTAAACTTATATTATATTCAAATATTCAGCTTCTCACGTTAAAAACTGGGTCTAAATGAAAGTGGTGAATGTTTCCTGAATTTCATAAAGTTTCGAAATATGGTTAACAAAAAAATTATTAAATACATTTGAAAATGAATTAATAATAGTAACAACAGGACTCCAATAACCACTACTGATATCAATAGTTGTTATTATTATTATTTATTAATTGTGATGATAATGATGAAATTATTATTATTGTCATTGTTATTGTTATTTTTATCATCATCAAAGCAATTCATGCTTGAAACTATACTGGAAACAAATGAAAAACATTCTTGTGATGTTTCGTATTTGTTTAAAAGTCTTAAAATCCGATGTAGCAGAACAAGCAAATAAATAAAGAAAAATATGAGCAAATGGACCTGAAGCCGACCATTCTCTGATGATCTCCCGACTGTTTATCAATACAGTTGTCCCGTCTCATCTGATCGGCTGAGAACATTTAATTGGATGCGCAGTGAAAGATCAGATCAAAGGAGCCGCTTTAACTTCAAAAACGCTGCGACAAACATAAAAGCACCGGTACTTACATGAATGAAAGTCCAGCGCCTCTCATAAATGACTTCCCTCCTCATAGATTAAGAGATTCCCTGTGGACCTTGAGTATGTCTCTTAGTGATTTTACACAACTTCCCAGGAATTTGCTTTATGAAATCAGCTGTGTGAGAATCCATCCAATTACATGCGTCTGCGGTGAATATTTAAAACAGGCAACCAATGTCTCCGCTGGAGGGCGGAGCTATGCGTGCTGAATGACGCTTACCTGAGGCTTTCGACTTAATAATTCATAAGCATGGCTTTAACGCACAGTAGAGGAGCTTATTTTCAAGAATTTACATAGCTTTAATATTAAAAAAAAATTCAATCTGTTACTTACATATCTATCTTGCGTTATGTGCATTCGACCATATTTTTTAAAAAGAGGTTTTTGGTTTTTTTTTTAATTAAAAGTAATGATTGCCACTCTGACCATTTAACCATTTTATGAGAAAATTTTATGGATCCATGCCATTTATAGTCTAGTGATGGCTCATCTACTGTCTTGGACATTTGAAGAAGTGCATCTTCCCAATCGTTTTTTTTCCCCCACTGGTTTTAACAAATGTTCATTAACAACACCACATACAGCAAGAAACCTCAGGCTCACATTTAAATGTACAATCTCACAAACAAGCTAGAAATACATCTTTAAATGAGGTCACATCAAAAGGAATCAAATGTCCCTTGATTTTTTGAGATAAAAGGATTTTACTATAAAAACATACTGCACCCTAGATCTTAAAACTTCCTTAGTCAAAAAAAAAAAAGTTCATTATCGACAGCTGAAAAACTCTCACTCTAAAAAAAAATGTCTGATGTTGGAAACCTGACATATTAAGATATGATCGCCCGTGAATATCTGTCTTCTTTAATAAATCAGTGCAAAGCAAAGGGGACTTGTTTTACGCTGAAGTGGTGATATTCTGAAATAAAAACTGGCTGAATGTACTTTGTCCCTCTTGGTAACAAATAAATAATACATGAGCATGAAATATTGATTTGTGTTGAAATTATTTTACTAGCTTATTTATACAGACGATAGAGAGGACAGGAAACACTGGTTTCAGTGCTCAGACATATCTGACTACTAAATGCAATGACTGACCAATCACAATCAAGTACAGCTCTGCTCTGAAGATTCCAATATTAGGAAAAAGAGGTTGAAGTTTGTTATTAACAAGACCCACAATTATTGCTAGATGAATACTAAGAAGAAATAATATAAATATATATACAGTGAGGTCAATAAGTATTTGATCACTCTGTGATTTTGGAAGTTCTCTTACTTAGAAATCATGGAGGGGTCAAGAATAAAGGGGCTAAAGAAGAAACAATTTATCAATCAAACACATACCTGGCTTTACCTTTCCCTTGTTTTAATTACCCACAACATTCCAAAGTAATAGACATGGTTTGCACAACATTAAACTGCACAACATTAACAATTTGTAATCTAACTCAAAATACCTATGATAGCATTAAACTTCACATCACCTATTTACTTTCTTCATCCAGTTCAACACAATGCATGATGGGAATTAATTCCACTACAGTTTGCATTAGTGCCAACAAAATTATTTCTGTAATCTCAACAGAAATAGTTTGGATAAAATTCCATTTAAAATTCAGTGAGCTGTAGGTAAAATTATAAAAGTAGTAACTTTGTTTTAGTTAGTTAGTTAGTTAGTTTAGTTTTTCTTTTCATTTAGTAGTTAAAACCTTATTAGATCCAAGAGCATCTGCACAGTTCAGAAGATAAAGGTTAAAGAACGGTTAAAACTAAATTATGACTTTACATGCAGATGGTAATTAATCTGTAGGAAAACAGCATTGCCAAGCACAGAAAGGACAGCTAACACTAAATTATTCTCAGGTTTAGCATCTTGTTCTCTGAACAAAGCAAGACTTTTCAAATCATTAAACTTCAATTAAGGCTCCATATGTCCTGTCTTCCTTTGCATTTCATTCTTCATTTGTTGCACTTCAGCATATACATTTTGACCAGCACAGCATCATTTGACACTACGGGCGCTGCACACATGTGGAGACCCATTCTATCTCCTAGAAGAACTTCTAAACCCCCACAAGAAAATAATCCACAATGGCTCAGCCATCCTTGAACGAAGCCAATTACTTTTCAGAAGACACCTGATGTGATCCCATCGCCAATGAAATTTAAAGTTAGCATGCCATCACCACTGCCTCACGTGCCCCATTTGACCTCGCTTTTGTGAAACAAGCCGGTTTGCTTTGTGGTGTAAAGTGTTCTTTACTACTGTTCTCATTTTCCAGTGCTGTGTTTCTGCTCCATTATGATTTGCTCTCTGTAGATTTCCATACATTTGAGATTTGAGAAGAGAAAAGCACCTGCTTGGATCTAGAATTTCTGTTTAGCCTTTAGCAAATCCATGCATCACCTTCCTCTGACAGCACAATACAATGTCCTTGGCAGAATCTCGTGGGCTTTCAGTGTACCAAACAGCTGATGGATGCCATCGTGTGTCTCCTGCTCGCCCCAAACGCACTATCATCACTGGCTCCCATAATGCATGACATTACGGGCCTAATCTATACAGATCCTATTAAGAATCACTGGCAAAATGAGTCCTGCTGGGCTGAAACCAGAAAATGTGACAAAGCACTTTGAGTTAATTAGTGCACTGTAAGCTGCAACTAAACTATCTGCTAAAAGCAATTAATGTATTTGTTTTGTTTGGATGAGATGCTGCTGATTTCATAGGGTGATTTTAGTTATTTATGTCTCCTTGATCAGTCAATCTATATATGTATGGTTATGTAAAAAGGAAGTTTTTTGCCATACATGTATAAACTCACAGACTTTCTTTATGTATCTCCAAAACGTAATGACTTATGAAATGTAGCATAAATCATATATATGAATAGTTTTATGGCACTTTTATGGGTTTTTTTTTATCAGTAAAGGGTGGTCAGCATAGACTCTAAAAATTATCATTACACAATGTTACAAGGAAGACAGAAATCCATTTGGGTTTGCAGTGGCATAAGGTTGTGTAAGTGATGACAGGATTTTCATTTTATGGTGAATTATCCCTTTCAGTATTTGGCTCACCTTGCTTGCCCTTTAGTCTACTAAACGTAAACGCACTCATTAGATTCTTATTTTATAGGATTTCAGCAAGTAAAGCACTCTAAACTGGCCCCTCCTCTGATATGAGAAATGCCCTTTAATTGGAAAAAACTCCCAAAATGGGATTGGACTTATTTTTAATACTCATTCCTGTCTATTGCACTAATATTTAATCTGCTTGTATGCCCATTTTTTTCACTCTTTCTGTCTAAACACCATCATTCACTGTTTTAATTTAAAGTATGAATATGTGATTTATTTTCCGATGGCATGGAGCATAAATCTACTTTGCTGTGTGATAACAGAGGTGATGTCCCCTATATTGATCGGGAGCTTAATAGTGTTTGTTCTTTATAGCTGATCTCAGGAAATAAGGGGAATATACAGTTTTGAATAAGCTCTCTCATGGTATTTAGCAGAGGGATGGAGCTACACTGAAACAACACACACTTTCCCCTTTGTATTATTTTAATATATGATAGTCCTGCAAAATAATATTCTCAGAGAAGTGAACTTTTAATATTAATAAAAGAAGAGAAATCAAGCGACTCGATTCGCTAGAGTTTCAGAATCTCAACAATGTCACAACTGCACTTACTGTAGATATGACAAAATATTAAAGTATTCTATCAAATGTCAGTAAAATGTTATATAAGAAAATGTCATATACCGTAAGAAATCATTGTGTCAGTGCACTTTTGTGCAACTTTGTTAATTTTCAATGCAAAAGAAATTAAAATTAAATATATAGTATATATGTATATATAATATAAAAATTACAAATATCACGTTACTGTAGTAGTTTTTTCGCGTACTTGCACTTTTTGGAGTATATTTTTAAATCTGTACTTTTATTTGTACTTAAGTACAAATTTATATATTCATTTATTTAAATTAGCCATAGTCCGTTGCCGAATACGCCCACATTTTTAATTGATATTCAAATCTTTGATGCATTTCAGTAGCCAATAAAGATACCCAATCGTAAACTAGGAAAAGCTGACGAAGAACATTCTAACCAGAGCTACTTCTTACGTCTATGTCTATTTATGCTCATATGTGCTAGGATACAATTGTTCGAATAAGCACTTATAAGTGTACCGTAGAGATTCGGGATAAGACAGAACGGCGGCTTGAAAGCAGAATTTGTGATGTACACTGCGTAAATTTTGAACTAAGAAAAGGTTACATATTGCTGCTTTAAGCCATTGAGCCCTATGTTGCGGTGCATGAATATAAACGTGCCGCATCTCGCTCTGTCCTCGCATCCGCCTCCTGTCAATCACACAGTCTGAATGTCCACACGGGATTGCAGGTATTCAGCATACATTTAATCATTCCCGTGCACACATGAAAAAAATTGGCTGGCGAAGTCTCAAATAGGGCACACACACAAATGAACTCTCCTCTCACTCCGCTATTGCCTGTGCGTGCTCAGACTGTGCGCAGTCGCCATATCTCTGTGCTTTTAAAGTAGAAATTGTTTCTCTTTAATCAAATATTAAACTTTGAATAAACTTTGTAAACCAAATAGATCAATGCCTGCTTGATGGAAATGCTGCTGGAAATTGTATTGGCTGTAAGTGAAATGCAACAGAAAGTCTTCCAATCCAACTTTAGTTCCTTTTCAGGAACTCAAACTGCGTCCGAAAACTATGAAGGCTATGGGAACGCCTCCAGCGTGACACGCTCTGAAACTGCTATGAAAACCGCAGAACGAAGTGTAGATACACCGACCAGGATGTATAAGAGCGCCTCTTTCATTCAGCAAGCGCTCTCTATGCAAAACTGTCCTGTTCTTTGTACAGACTTTTGTCGTTGCAAAAATTAACGTGATCATGTCTGGCAAAGGGTTCACAAAGTGTGTTACTCCATGTGGTAGATTTCTGACTCCTAAAGACACGCATCATTTATGTGTGGTGTGTTTGGGTGAAGAGCATGCGGCAGCCGCCCTTGAGGGTGGCGACTGCCTGCATTGCATGCAACTGTCACTGGCCACACTCCGCTCATGGAGGGCGCTCTTTGAGGAGGGAGCCTTCATGAGTCAGCCCCGTGGTGCTGTTCCTTCAATCATGGGGCTCTCAGGTTGATCTTCTGGAGGGTATGGAGATGGGTGACCCCCTTTCTCCACCCCGGCCAGGCAGATCAAGGGACCTCTCTCAAAGGGATCAAATTGACCCAGAGGGCATTTTAGAGCTGGGCAGAATAGCTGATCTTTTGCTTAGAGTTTCAAAAGAGACAGCTCGAGCGATCGGTCGGTCTATGGGGGCGCTAGTAGCATCTGAAAGAAATTTGTGGTTGTCACTATCAGATGTAAAAGCACAAGAGAAGGTTGTGTTGCTAGATGCCCCCGTATCAGCTTTGAGGTTATTTGGTGATGTGGTTAATTCTGTGGTGGAACAGCACCAGCAAGCCCGTAAACACACTGCGACATTACAGAGCGTTCTCCTGCACAGCACATTCACCCTGAGGGTACAGCCTGTGGGCACAAAAAAATTAGTGTAGCTTCACGAGGGCCTCCAAGAGCACAAGGCACCGTAGAGAAGCCAGGGAACCCTCCTGTTCAGTCAAATAAAAAGAGACAGGACAGTCATTGTGGCCAGAAAGTCGCTAAAGAAATCCTGATGTTAGCTGTAGCAAGCCCCCGACAGGGCAGGTGGGTTGGGCTGCATCAGATCACAGCTCCCGCCGGCCCTCTCTGCTCTCTTCATGCGGTGCGATCCCCACTGGGGGGGCCACATCGCATGCTTCCCCCAAGGGGGATGATTGTGCGGTCTACTCCGCCCTCTCCTGGCGAGCCAGGGGAAGGGGAGCAGCCGCATCTCTTTCTACCAGAGACCAGTCCCGAGTAAAATATTTGGCGGTGTGGGTCAGCCTTCCAAATATTTCTCTTTGCGTGTTAGACATTATAATGAATGGTTATTGCATTCAGTTCAAGCAGACACCTCCTCGTTTCAGCGGGGTTCATCATACTTTAGTGAAAAGTCACGAACACACACTGGTGTTGCAAAAGGAAGTCAATACTTTGCTAGAGAAACGGGCCATCGAGGTGGTTCCAGTTTGTTCCAGAAATTCAGGCTTTTACAGCCGGTATTTCGTGGTTCCCAAGAAGGATGGAGGGCTGAGGCCCATATTAGATCTCAGGCAACTGAACCGCTCAGTCAGTCAGCTGAAGTTCAGGATGCTCACGCTACAGCATGTGGTGAATCAAATCAGGTTAAAAGACTGGTTTGTCACAATAGATCTCAAGGATGCATATTTTCATGTGGCCATTCATCCCACATACAGGAAGTTCCTAAGATTTGCTTTCGGGGGCGAAGCTTATCAGTATCGGGTGCTTCCCTTCAGTCTAGCCCTGTCTCCCCGTACGTTTACAAAGGTAGTGGATGCAGCCTTAGCTCTGTTGCCGCTACAGGGCATTCGTATCCTCAACTACATCGACGACTGGTTAATCGAGATGAGGTGAGCCGGCATCAAGATGTCGTGCTAACCCACCTGGAAATGTTAAGGTTGAGACTGAACGCCACGAAAAGTGTGCTTTCTCCGGTTCAGAGAACAACTTAGCTTGTGGTGGTGTGGGATTCCATCGCGATGCGGGCACAACTGTCCCCCGCTCGTATCGACGTGATCCTGCAGGCAGTCAGAAGGGTGCAGGAAGGCTGTTCGCTAACCGTAAAATGCTTTCAAAGACTTTTGGGTCTGATGGCAGCAGCATCAAATGTCATCCCTCTGGCGTTGCTGTACACGAGGCCACTGCAGTGGTGGCTCAAGTGCAAAGGGGAAGCCCTTTTCGCCTAATCAGAGTCTCCCGGCGTTGTGCGCGAGCTCTGCTTATGTGGAGAGACATAGAGTTCCTGAAACTTGGCCCAACTCTAGGGGTACCGTGTCAGCGAGTAGTATTGATGACCGATGCTTCCCTCACGGGGTGGGGGGCGGTCATGGATGGTCACCCAGCCCGAGGGCGGTGGACCAGTCAGCTGCTTTGTGGCACATAAATCTGTTGGAGTTGTTAGCCGTGTTTCGGGCGTTAAAACACTTCTGTGGGGCTCTAGTAGGCCGCAATGTCTTAGTCCGGTCCGACAACATGGCAGCAGTTGCCTACCTCAATCACCAAGGAGGTCTGCGCTCGCGCCCCCTGAACAGGCTGGCGCACCAGATCTTAATTTGGTCTCAGGGCACACTTCTTTCATTGAAAGCAGTGTTTGTCCCGGGACATCTAAACATGGGAGCAGATATCCTGTCGAGACAGGGGCTGAGGCCCGGGGAGTGGAAATTGCATCCAGATGCCGTGCAGCAAATCTGGACAAGTTTCTACAGAGCCGAGGTGGACTTGTTTGCGACTCAGGAGAGTGCACAATGTCCCCTCTGGTTCTCTCTAGTTCATGGCCGAGGCTTAGTCTGTATGCTTTTCCCCCGACATCTTTGATCCCAGGAGTTCTGGAGAGGATCCGCCAAGATGCGGTCAGTTTACTGCTAGTGGCCCTGTGTTTGCCAGGGCGGGTATGGTTTTCAGACCTGATATCTCTCCTCGATGGCTCTCCGTGGGAGATTCCGATCAGGAGAGACCTTCTGTCTCAAGCGGGGGGGTCAGTTTTTCACCCTTGCCCGGAGACACTGAAGCTGTGCGTGTGGCCTCTGAGGGGGCACAGCTCATAGCTACTGGTCTGTCAACCGAGGTTGTCCAGACTATACTACAATCCAGAGCTCCTTCCACAAGGGGATTGTACGCACTGAGGTGGACACTTTTTACTTCATGGTGTAGTAGTCATCGTCAGGACCCAGTTAACTGTCCGGTTAGCGCAGTTCTGGAGTTCCTGCAGACTAGACTGTCAACAGGGTTAGCCCACTCCACACTTAAGGTAGATGTGGTGGCAATATTGGCTTTCCACTCCCTTAGTGATGGTCGCTCAGTGGGTAGACATCCGCTGGTGGTGCGGTTTCTTCGTGGAGTTTTGAGGCTGAGGCCTCCAGTGGATCCGGCTTTGGTGCTTAGGGTCCTCTCTCAAGCCCCTTTTGAGCCGTTAGAGCAGGTCTCTGATCGTCTCCTGACCTTTAAGACTGCGGTCTTATTGGCGCTAGCTTCGCTAAAGAGAGTAGGGGACCTGCAGGCCCTGTCTGTGGCCTCCTCATGTGTGGACTTTGCGCCTGGTCTGGCTAAAGTCTTCCTTTATCCGCGAGCGGGTTATGTCCCTAAAGTGCTTTCAGTACCACCCCAGCCAGTAGTACTTCAGGCATTCTGCCCACCTCCCTCTCTGGAGGTAGACCAGGAAGAGATGCGAGGCCTTTTTCCAGTGCGAGCATTGGAGGAAGTCGGACAAGCTGCTGGTGTGCTTTGGTCCTCCTTGCAGAGGTTTACCTGCTTCAAAGCAGACCCTGAGCAGATGGATCGTGGAGGCGATCTCCATGTCTTATGAGGCTTCTGGTCTCCCCTCGCCGATGGGAGTCAGAGCTCACTCAACTAGAGGTGTGGCGGCCTCAAAGGCCTTTTTGGCAGGTGTCTCGGTTCCGGACATCTGCTGAGCAGCGGGTTGGTCATCCCCTGTGACCTTTGCCAGGTTTTATGGGTTAGACCTCCCGGCTACCCCGGGCTTGGTGGTCCTTGTGCCTTAGTGTGCTGTATCCACACAGGCGGGGGCTTGGGAGTCTGGGGGCATGGGTATTGCGTTCCCATAGCGTTTTCGGACGCAGTTTGAGTTCCTGAAAAGGAACGTCTCAGGGTTATGAATATAACCCCAGTTCCTTGAAGGAACGAGAACTGCGTACTTTTGCCATACCCCCTACGCCCCCTTCTGGGCGCTTGCTTCATGCCTGAGTGCTGGCGTGCACTGCTTCGCACGTGCTCTTATACTTCCTGGTTGGTGATGTCACCCGAGGGAGACGTATCTACACTTCGTTCCACGGTTTTCATAGCAGAGTGTCACGCTGGAGGCGTTCCCATAGCATTTTCGGACACAGTTCTAGTTCCTTCAAGGAACTGGGGTTATATTCATAACCCTGAGACGTTTCTTTTCAATTTAAGTATGCTAGAAATGTTTTGGAATGGGATATTTATATAAATAGACTAATCTGTCTACCTGCATCAATACATTGTACAGACATTAGGTCAAAGTCATCTGATATTTCATTTATCAAAAACAATAAAAATGGCTTAGTTAAATCACTGTTGTTATCATATGAATACCTAAACTAAACCGAGGCCATTTGTTTTATAATTTTATTACGGCCTTTTTTTTTTTTTGTAAATTCAATTTAGAAATCAAATTTGAAATAATTACCCCTTGTGCTGTAAGCTTTTGTGAGAAAGTTACCCTATTTTAAAGATACAAACACACAGAATGAGCAAATGTTTAAGAGAGATTTTTGTAATGGTAATTGATCAAAATGTATATGTATATAAATAAAAGCCTTTATGCAAATCTGTTCATTAAATAAACTAGTGGTGGGCCGTTATCGGCGTTAAAGACTCTTATCATACGCAAAAAAATTTTTTTTTTAAATCGCCGTTAGTCAATTCACAAAGTTAGGTTGGGAGCTGGGTCTATTACTACACAAGCTATGATGACTTCCGCCGGTTTCACACTGCGTGCGTAAGCAACGCGAATTATTTCCGGCACCCATGTTAACGGATGAAAGCTATTACACAACACGGAGGGGCGGCGTGGCAGCACGTAGCAGGAGCAGAGCAGAAGTATATAGAATAATATAGACAGTCACTTAACAAAGTACGCTGGCAATGTGTAACGCTCAGCAAAGAAGGCTCTGGACAGCGAAGGTAAGGAATAACAATGTTTATTGAAATAAGTGCAGCAGTAATATTTCATCAACAGTTCAATAGCGATCTCCCGATCGCTCTTGTAATCCTCAAGTAATTCCCACTATCCGCTTTCCTTATTTCCTCCTTTCGCTATCAGGTGCCGATGAACAATTGGCGTGCGCTGCTCTTGCTCTTAACAGTTTATGTGATCTGGCTCTTTATTTGTATTTATTTTATACATCAAAATATATTAAACTTAAGGTAATCTACAGCATATCGCATCGGCCAAAACACACAAGGAAACACGTTGAAAACACAGACATCGCATTTGGACTCTAGAATTTTCACAGACGTTGTGAGAGAAAAACACAGACATGGCAGATTCGGATGGGATTAAAATCACCAAGTACGTCTGTGAAACAAAACATTCTCTAACGACCCCCTGTAAACTAGTCCCGTCCGAATAGGGCTTTACTTTTAGTTATTATTTCAGTAGCACACATATTCTGAATGCCTTTGGCAGAATTCAAATGAGACATTTTAATCTAGATTAATCTAGATTATATTTTTTCTGTATTATATGACACTGTGGATGTATATATTAGCACAGTTAAGTATTCAGATATTCTTAACCACTACTATCCAACCATGCACTAAAACATAAGTCAATAAGGTTTTTAGAGCTTTATATATGAAAACCTTTTTTTTTTTTTAAATAACTTGTACTCAGAGTACTTTTTGAGAAGAGTAATTTGTACTTTTACTGAAGTACTGTTTTGACACCAATACTTTTACTTGTAATTGAGTATTATTTCAGCAGTGTAACAGTAGTTGTAATTGAGTACAAATTTTGAGTACTCTTTCCACCACTGATATACAGTATATACTGGTCAAAAAATAAAGGGAACACTAAAATAACACATCCTAGATCTGAATGAATGAAATATTCTTATTAAATACTTTGTTCTTTACATAGTTGAAGGTGCTGACAACAAAATCACACAAAAATGATCAATGGAAATCACAGTTATTAACCCATGGAGGTCTGGATCACACTCAAAATTGAAGTGGAAAAACACACTACTGGCTGATCCAACTTTGATGTAATGTCCTTAAAACAAGTCAAAATGAGGCTCAGTAGTGTGTGTGGCCTCCACGTGCCTTTATGACCTCCCTACAATGCCTGGGCATGTTCCTGATGAGGTGGAGGATGGTCTCCTGAGGGATCTCCTCCCAGACCTGGACTAAAGCATCCACCAACTCCTGGACAGTCTGTTGTGCAACATGGCGTTGGTGGATGGAGCGAGACATGACGTCCCAGATGTGTTCAATTGGATTCAGGTCTGGAGAGCGGGCAGGCCAGTCCATACCATCAATGCCTTTGTTTTGCAGGAACTGCTGACACACTCCTGCCACATGAGGTCTAGCATTGTCTTGCATTAGGAGGAACCCCAAGGCCAACCGCACCGGCATATGGTCTCACAAGGGGTCTGAGGATCTCATCTCGGTACCTAATGGCAGTCTGGCTACCTCTGGCGAGCAAATGGAGGGCTGTGCGGCCCGCCAATGAAATGCCACTTCATACCATTACTGACCAACTGCCAATCCAGTCATGCTGGACGATGTTGCAGGCAGCAGAGCGTTCTCCACAGCGTCTCCAGACTCTGTCACGTCTGTCACATGTGCTCAGTGTGAACCTGCTTTCATCTGTGAAGAGCACAGGGCGTCAGTGGTGAATTTGCCAATATTGGTGTTCTCTGGCAAACATCCTGCATGGTGTTGGGCGGTAAGCACAATTCGCACCTGTGGACGTCGGGCCCTCATGCCACCCTCATGGAGTCTGTTTCTGGCCGTTTGAGCAGCCACATGCTCATTTGTGGCCTGCTGGAGGTCATTTTGCAGGGCTGTGGCAGTGCTCCTCCTGTTCAAGGGATTGTCTTGACCAGGACCACACCCCTAAATGCATTGAAGCAACTGCCATGTGATTGGTTGATTAGATAGTTGCATTAATGAGAAACTGAACAGGTGTTCCTAATAATCCGGTGAGTTTGTGTGTATATATATATATTTATTTATTAAGGATTATAACCTTTGTTTTTAAAATTAAAGGTTTTGTTAATATTTTGAGAGATTTTTATATTAGACAAATATTAGTAATTTTGTTTTGTTTTTGCATTTTTAGGGTTTGTATAATTTTCATTATATTTTAGTTTTTAGCTAGCTGAAATTGAACATATTTTACATTTTATTTTATTTCAAGTTATTAAAACTATTTTTTGTTTAACTTTTTGGTTTTACTCCACGACACAAACCCTGATTTGAGCTTACAGTATGTGTTCTTTCACTTTAAAGTTCCCTAAAAACAAGAACAGGTGCATGTTGGTCCTGCTCTCCTGGAGCTGTAAAATATCAGCCTCTTCTGTGTGTTCCGTTAGTTATCTCTAAATCTGAAAAAACTGCCTATAAAAAATACTTTATTTCAGGGGGGGATATCTGCTCCATTGAACACTGTATCTATCATGGTAGTGCTATGCCGTCATGTGCTTGATAAATGGATGGAGAAAGTTTTCTGCCATTGGCCTACAAGCTTCCAAACTTTCCTAATTATTTTTCTCTGTGTTTGTTGCATTCACTTTATTGCCTGAAATCCTGCTTGTTGAGCAAATAAAACACACAAGGCCATCATTCTGCCTCTGCTCTCCATGCCAGAGCTTCATGGCCTGAGGATCTGTCAAATCAATAAGAGAAATCAAAGAGTGATTCCCACAGTCATGGCACAGACAAGCTGGTGACGAATAGAAATGTTCCAGATGTCTCAGCACATCAGAATCACAGATAAACCTTGTGTCAAATGCCCTGAAGGTGGTGTGTCATTTCTCCTATTAATATTCCAGCTTAAAACAGAGACTATAGGAAATAATTTGTAGATTAATTAGCCCTAAAAGTTTAACTCTGTGGTCTGACCATACTGACCAGCCAGATACAGTGACATTTTTTTTAAATATACAATAATACAAAACAATTTTATTATACAATAATGACATTAATAATAATTTAGGGTGGGACTATCTGTTTGCTGACCAATAAAAGGTTTGTTATTTTTGTAAGTAGGTGACACACAAATTAAACTGTGTGTACATCATGATTTCTTGTTTTGTGGCTTATTTCCAAAATTAGGCATTTGGGTTTATTTTATTTATGGGTTTGTTCTTATTCTTATTTTTATCTAGCAACAATAACGAATCAATAGCCTACTTCTTGTATTGTGCATACAAAAGAAAGTTACATTATGCAACTAATTGTTCCCCCACTGTGTAAAATGTTTGTAAATGCGGTTTGTCACTACCTAAATATGGGAGAGAATCCACAAAATTATCAGTTGGAATAATTAATTTGATCGTTTACATACAGTATGTCAAGAGTGTGCACTGCACAAATGGAGGAAAGTGTATAATGCACAATTATAGTAAGTTGGAATAGTCCCCCAAAATGAGCATTTTTAAAGCTATTTGGGCCTACAAAATTTATGACACTGGTGACTGACTCAAATTTTAAATTGAACCATAAGCTTGTTAGATTAATGTTTATTTTATGTATATTTTAGTTTAATGAGTCTCAACATCATGGTGTTTAGTGTTAGTGTGAATGATACTGTGCACCTTCTGTAATTGTTAATATTTAAAAGCTGCTTGTGATCATGTGACTCTCTCATCCCCACCTCCATTTGGTAATTTTGGCCATTTTAAAGAGCATCACTACGCATGTGTACGCTTTCCTCTTGGCGTAAACAATCGCAGATTACACATGCGCATGCTTTCCTCAGGGCTGATTACGTCAAATACGTTAAAGCGTGTGTATATGGTGCGTTGTGATACTCTCTAAAAAGACGTTAATGATGCTATTTTTGATTTCATTGTGTAAAAAATTATTTTCATTTTTGGATGAACTAACCCTTTAAGTTAAAACTGCAAAACCTACAATTTCGCTATTGTATTTTTTTTTTTACCCTAGAATTCTGGCAACCACAGCTGCTTTTTATGGATTTTTTTTTTTTCTTTTTTTTTACACTGAACATTTTGTCATCTAACATTTTTGATATCTGATATTTTTGACGCAAGTAAAATCAATTAAATTTGCTCTTTGAGTGTTGCCATGCCCACCTACTGTATATGTACACTCATGTCTGCTAAGTCTCTTTGGGCTTATTTTTTGCCCTCTGCTCATAAAGCGATCCTTTTACTGAGATACACATTTGAATTGAGTGTTATTGAGGGTTTGTTCTTATTTTCTGTGTTTTGCATAGACTAACGAGTCAGGAAGTGCCTTGTTCTCTGCAATGTCTTGCATAGCATTTCTGATAGGTGTTTAGGTATGTCATAAACAACTAGTTATTCATGCATTTGTTGGATTTGGTGCATTTCCAGGTTGCATGAGTGGATTTTTTTTTAGAAGTCAATTCAATTGTATAACGTGGTTGTCAGTCCTGTAAAATTACTGAATAGTGTGTACAGAGCGAGTAAAGGTGACTAAACGGTGAACTGCCAACCAAATTTAGCTGTTTAAGTGTCCTATGTAATGCATTAGAAGAGTGAAAAATTACACTACACAACATGTTTTTCTTTTTATCTAGCGCACGTTGGAAGACTCGCTCACGTGCGGGAGCAGAGCAAGTGGGAGGGTCAGAACAGATAAATCAGTGCAATTACTGACGGCCACTCGTACCGATGGACCCGCCTTCAGCTAACCCAAACATAACTTGTTGTGTTTAGACAAAGCGGGCTGTCAGCGTGAGGTAAAGAACTTTCTAGCGTGTCATCTCTCTACTGATGCCTGTAAATTAATTTTCCATTGATTTGTACAGGTCTTGGGAGAGAAAACGGGGGAATGATGTCCATCTCCGGAGAAAGGGGAGTGCGATGCAGTAGCAGGCTAGATATCCGTACGGATACCACGGGATGTGAAGTCTGGAGGAGGGAATACATGACATTGATGAATCTTTGTAATCTCTGTCTTTCACAGAAGATGCGTAGAAAAGCAAGACTGTCTACAAAGACCTTTGCTGACCTTTTTAGATAGACACAAGTTTGCATTGCAGACTACTCTTGTGGGAGAACATACAATTAAAATGTTACATGTTGTCTCTAGTATGCATATTATTCCAACTAACAAGAAATCAACTGATTTTACTTATCTGTTTTGCATGCAGAAAATGTACTGTTGTTTCCCAGGATTAGTGTGAAAGTGATTATAAACTAGATGTGCAATCTTTATTGCATCAACAAGACATAAGAAAGTTTTAACATTTGCGAACTTACATTTTTTTTTTAATCTACAGACAATGAATCAAAAAAATAAACAACTTACATTACAGGAATAGTTCACCCCAAAATGCAAAATTGCTGAAAATGTACTCACCCAGGACATCCAAGATGTAGATGAGTTTCTTCCATACAGATTCGGAGAAATTTAGCATTATATTCACTTGCTCACAAATGGATCGTCTGCATTGAATGGTTGCCGTTGAGTCCAAAAAACTGATGAAAACATCACAGTGATTCACAACTAATCCTCACCATTCCTTTCCATTAACATATTGTGAAGTGAAAAGCTATGTGTTTGTAAAAATTCAAAAAACCTTTGCTTCCTATATCTCCTCTGTCCATAACATTGCATTATCAGTGTAAAAGTCTTAATCGGTAAAGAAATGATTATCGGATTATCTGAAGGACTTCACTGGACCCTTACTGGATCCCCTGCAGTTTGCTTATAGAGCAAACAGGTCTGTGGATGATGCAGTCAATATGGGACTGCATTATGTACTGCAACATCTGGACAGACCAGGGACTTATGTAAGGATCCCATTTGTGGACTTCAGCCCTGCCTTTAACACCATCATCCCAACACTCCTCCACCCCAAATTAACCCAGCTCTCTGTCCCTAGCTCTGTCTATCAATGGATAACCAGCTTTCTGACAGACAGGCAACAGTTAGTGAGAATGAACAACATCCAGCACCCGTATGACCAGCACTAGCGCCCCTCAGGGCTGTGTTCTCTCCCCACTGATCTTCTCCCTGTACACCAATGACTGCACCTCTAAAGACCCCTCTGTCAAGCTCCTGAAGTTTGCAGACAACAACACGCTCAAAACAGTCGAGATGATTATGGACTTCAGGAGGAACATCTGGTCGACGCTACAGAGCACTCAGCACCAAAACGACCAGACACAGGAATAGTTTCTTCTCCCAGGCTGTCCAGGTCATGAACACCTAACGATGTCATTTTTGCACATATCATCACACATGTACAAACACTTCACACCTGCTCTTACTGTTCTTACTAAATGTCTACATTATTTATTGTGTTTTTGTGCTACTTTGTAAAATTGGTTGCATATTTTGTACACTTTTTTATATATCTGTATATAATTATTTTTATTATTTGCTCTTGTCTTGTCTTGTCTTGTCACTGTCATTCTGTTGCACTGCTGAGCTCTGTCACAAAAACAAATTCCTCGTATGTTTATACATACCTGGCAATAAAGCTCATTCTGATTCTGAAATGTGCACAGATCAAGCAAATTAACAGTTCTAAACAAATTTGGTGGAGTTTGATGTGCGGAAAACAGGGGATTGACCTCTACTGGAGGAAGCATTATTATGAGTTATGAACTGATATATTGGCCAAAAACAATTATGTAAAAACTGATTATTAAATAAATAAAAAGGATTCCCCCGACAAAACAGGATTTGAAATAAGGCCAGAAACAACCAGCTGTTCATCATTTCTGGAGCCGCATCATGCAACAGTTTGTATGCAATTAGTAAAATGTTAAATTATGCATTATACAGTAATGCTATTTACTCCATAAATAAAGATAATAAAATAGAATAGACTTAAATTACAGAATTTTTAGTGGTTACTAACAATTTGTTTAAATTTAGTTGACTATTTTTGAACTACATTTTTTTATTTAAATATAGCTAAAATAAATTTTTTGCAACCACTTACATTTAAAAAAGAAAACGTCTAGGTTACTATTGTAACCCACGTTCCCTGAAGGAGGGAACGGAGACGTTACAGTATGGGAACTCGCCAG
>JAUMHQ010000070.1:17793919-17806247 GCA_032361165.1 Enteromius paludinosus
TGATGATCAGATCAGATCTCTGTGTGGAGCACTGGCTGTTGTCAGACTCCTTGTGCAGACAATAATCTTACTGCATTTACAATTACAAAGGATTATTTTATGAATAGAAATCATTTATTAAAAATAGAAATTATTTAAGAAACTTTTTTAAAATTAGAAATGTTAGCATTTACTGACGTTTTTAATCAATTCACGCATTTTAAAAGTTCAGACTCAAAAGCTTGTAAGTACATCTGATGGTTTTCTTTGAAATTAGCATTCCTTTCTGGCTACTTTGTACAGGTTTTTTATGTAAGTACTGGTACTTCTCAGTGGCTTTAGGCTGCCATTTAGTGCATCTGAGGTGAAAGTATTTTATGAACATAAGAGTTAGGCTTAGCAGGAATAAATGTAAATATGGATATGGATAAAAAAGAGTGTATGTACAAAAAGACAAGAAAATAACAGGAAAATTGAAGCAAAGACAAAAGTAGTACAGAAGTGGCTGATGGAAAGGGAGTGGTTCTGTGACCAACTGCAGTGAACAGTTTCACTAGAGTGTGGTTTACGGAACATTTTCTTCTCCCTAAAATAAAACAACATATATATTCCACATTAATGGTGTTTTCCTTTCATGGGATGACTATAATCCCTATTTTAGGAGCAGATTAAATAGCTACATAAGAAATATTTCTCTCAGCCAAGTGCAATGTCAGCATCAGTTCGAAGTCAGAGGAAAAACTGTGCTGCATAAAAAAGGAAAATCTATATGTTTTTACATTTTGCCTGTAAAGTGTGAACCTGACTTCAAATTCCTCATAGTTTCTAAGTGAAGTAAAACCAGCTGATACAGCATTCAGCAAATCTTAAGATGTAAAGTCATCTAGGAAGATAGGTTTACTTTCATCTTACTGGGAGGTCGGGCTTAGAGAACGTCTCGGGAGAATGTGTTGCTTCACGCTGCACTGGCCTTAAAAAAAATCGACATTGTCATACAAAGTTCTTGCCAACTCCATGATCAAACTCGATAAAAGCATTTTTGAATGAAAAAGATCCAAAATGACAACACATCGCCAAGAATATTAAAGGGGCAGTTCACCCAAAAATAATAGGAACAGAAAATAAGACATTTAAAAACATTTGTCTTTAAAATGATAGTCTGTTGGTGTCGGTATTGTTTGGACCCCAACTTTCTTTTTTCATGTCCCACGGAGGAAAGAAAGACATGTTTGGAAGGACATGAGGGTCAAGTCAATGACAGATGTTTCAGTTTTAGATGGATTTTCTCTTTATGGTACATGAAATGTCTGGTAAATCAGGCAGTGCAATGAACACTGTACCAACACCATTATTCAGGATCCTTTCTAAATGTGGTAACCACAGTCTGGTGCGTGTAGCCCATCTCAACAGATTTCCTATTTTTACCGCCTGTCTCAAACAGTCCAGCTCTGTTCTGTCATTGAAAAGCTTATTTGTGTCTCTCTTCACTCACTATATGTTTTTGTGGCCTGGCTGCACTAGGAAAATTATACACGACAATAAATATACCTAAAGACCTCAATGATATGGGCGTGCAGAAATCAGATCTCTTTGATCTCTATTCCTGTTACTTCATCCAGCAAGTGGAGTCACTTTCTAAAATATTTTTCCATCACACCTGACAATGTTGAATGAATTGAGAACTTTTTCCTAAAAAAAATAATAAAATCACCAAATAACTGTAATTTGCTTTGATTGTTTTATTTAAAACTTACGTATATTTTGGTGTCAATACTATTTATTCATCTGTTTTAGCGCTCGCATGATCTTGTTTTTTTCATCAGAGCGATATTGGGAAGTCTTCAATAAATAGCTACAGTCATTATCCCATCTTGTCAGATTAGACCGATTCCCCTCCGAACACAGATCAGCGGTGAGCTTTGTCTCACTCAGCCAAAGTAAACTAACACGCAGCTTGGATCTGAGCCACAGAAAGCTCAGGGAACGTTCCTCGCTTTAAAGCATCACCTCTGATGTGGAATTCATGTTTTGCACCTGGAGTGTTTGATATCACATAATGTATGACATCATCTCTAAACGATTTTATATTCAGCTGCAGACAGGCGTATCCCATAGATAAGCAGTCCTTACAAATGAAGTTCAGACTACTATGGAATCATGTGGCAAACCTGGTATGATCATAATCATGTTCGTAGTTATGAATTACCTTCTTCCTATAAACACCATATTGTGGATTAAGGAACAGGTCATCAAAAAATGAGCTGATCCAACTGGGATCGTCCAGGCTTAAACTAACTCTCACCTTGACCCATGTATGCTCCGGTAAGAGCCTCTTTGGCAGTGCCGAAGCCCAGCTCTCTGCACACCACGCTGGCTGAGATCCGGTCCCACCGGTGGTCAACCACGGTTCCCCACTTTCCCTCACGGAGAACCTCGACTCTTCCTTCTCCCAGACGGGGTCCTGACTTTAGACGCACTGACAGCTATGAGAAGGGAAGAAAGATTGACAAGGTTACATTTTAAGTGCCTAGGGCTTAAACCACAAGAGCCAGTGGGGTACATGCCTTCCCCAATCTGCAGATTAGCGGTCAACAAATTAGTTGGGGGTTTTTTACAGACTGGTTCTAACATAATATTTGCCTCAATCTAAATATGTTATAGTTTTGCTAACTGCTAAGACTGTTTTTTTCAGGATTCTTTAATGAACAGAAGAACTACATTTCTTTTAAATAGAAGTATTTTGTAACAATCTGTGAATAAATGAATGAATGCATCCTTGCTGAATAATAATAATAATTTACTTAGGAAACTAAGAACTGATTTCATACTTTTAAACAATGGTGCACATGCCATTATATTTCTTATTCTATCATATTCAAGACATCAGGGTTTGATAGGGCCAGTGCAAAAAGGCAAAAATCATAACACCTCACCATATTAATTACATTCCTTATGTTTTGTGCCAAGAAAGTAATTTTTTCTTTGTTTTCTTTAAATATTTTAATTTCAATAACAGCATATTGAGGGTCGAAAATGAATCTAGTAAGGATTTGTGCGCTGATTAATTGATTTAGTAATTTACTTTTTATTATGTATAATCCATTAAAATGTAATTATGATGACTGATAAACTTTTTATTTTATTTAAAAAAAAAAATAATATATATATATATATATTATATATATATTTAATTTTTTGCCAGTTATTAACTGAATAACCAAATAGTTTTTAGGATTACCTCTGCAGGGTGAGGTGCCTGGGGTCTGCCAGAAGACATACGAGCAAACTGAGGTCCTGGGACACAACGGGCCACAGCATAGCGACCGTCTTTACAGGGGCCAGGGTTACGAGGGATTGACAGCTGGGCATGACACTCCGCCAGACTGGGCTCTGTTCCCAGACAATGTACTTTCTCAACCCAGAATCCCTTCTTCTTGGTCATCTGACTCAATCTGGGAGACATTATATGTCATTAGAGCAGTAGCACATTAAGAGTTAAATTAAGAGAACAAGAAGAGGCTCTGATGTGTGAAGAAGAGTCAACTGAATTCACCTCGTTGTTGAATCCTTCACTTTTTTATCCCATATTTTTCTGTAAGTGGAAAAAAAGAAAACGTTAAAAGTTGAAAACAATTTATGATGCTGTTCCTCTAGACTGACCAGCAAAGATAACAATATTACACTGGCTATAAAACAATATAAATGTACAGAGAGCCATAGGCCACATGAGGTTTAATCATTAGCAGGCAGTTAAAACTCACTGTTCCAGATCGCCATTACCATTTGTGTCTTGATTCAAGATAATGCAGCAGTCAGCACTCCAAACTAAAGTTTCATCGGTTCACATTGCTCTTTTATAATAATAAAAATGTATGGCCCGCAGACCGAGACATCAAAGAACACACACATATGTTTTAACTTCATCTACCACTAAACTGGCTTTCAAATATGTACATTCTATAAACAGATATTTCCACTGGCATGTTTGTGTCCCGGAATGGGCACAGCAAGACTTCCCATAAAACAAACTGAGACAAACTTATACTCAGAATGACAGAGAGACAGAGAGAGAGACACCTGTCATCACAGAGACACACGATTTCATCACGGTCATCATCACCGTCTATCCAGCTAAATGTGGGGGATTTAGCCTGGTAACCCAATAGATATATGTTTAACACACGGCTCTTATTTAGCTTAATCTGTTTTTCTGACTGCACTCTCAAAATAGTTTATCAAATGGACTTTTCAAAGTAGGAAAATAAAATCAAAATTGAATACAATCATTCTCGTGATGGAGCGGTCTTAATGAATTTCAAACGAGAATATCAGTCAACAGCAAAGAAACCAAATTGAAATGCTGAATCTCCGGTTTAACGACCTCATAAAATATCCTGGATGTTTCTACCATATGACGCTCTGTAGCACAGTAACATCATAGTAAGTCTAAAGCTGAACTGCAGCCTAAAAATGATCATTTACAGCTGTCATGCCATAATTAAATAAACCTATATTTGCTGCATATGTAATAAAAGTTGATGCATTTTTAGTCTTATTTTATATACCAAGTTGCTCTTTTTATACATCAAATGTGCCGCTATGAACATGAAGATACACTTCAGACAATACCAGTCTGTTTTTCCATTTGTTCTTATAGTTACTTGCGCTGAAATACCCACCTGCTCATGTAATTAGTCCAAGAGTTCCACCCTTGGTTTACTGCTGAACCAAGAAAACTTAATGATAGAGAAGGCTGGTATGTTTGGAGACAACAATCATGCCACTGTTTTAAGCATTAGTCTTTACACACACAAATCTTTCTTGCAACACATGCTGTTTAAGCGTTTATTAAGCAATAGGGCACTCTAATCTGTGATACAGTGTGAATAAATCAGACCAATATCTGTAGCCTAGTCATTATACAACGGAGCTATTAAAGTTTTCAATAAAGCGTGTCAGGCACTTCTTATGTCACCAGGGTCGTTTTAATAATAAATAAATAATAATGAAGATTATACATATTAATCGGGCACATTTTATGAAATGTTTATGGACTTGAGATGGCGAAATTATGAAGTTATAAATTTATGATACATATGAAGTTCTCCATTGCAAGAGTCTGTAAAAGCCATCTTTGTCAAAAATGAGATTGAGTAAATGTGCTTAACACATTGTATATGTTCATCAAGTACTCTCACTTCAAATCATAGCCTCAACCCATTCAGAAGTAGTGTACTTAACATAGAGAAAGAAATGCTAATTTTAAAGAAAAATGTCAGACGTCTGAACTAGTTTTGAGCTGGTCATATATGTAGCCATTGTCTTTGTTTAAGTAAAATGACTTTTGTCTCATCCTGTATATATGATATGATAAAATCATGAAATTTATGTCAAATCTCTCACACCACGCCAACACCCTGAACATTTTGCTAACTATAGCATTTGACACAGGTGATAATCAATGGACTGAAAATATGGCAATAAATGGCATTAAGCCAATTATGACAATAGAAAACACAACTGGGATTTTTCTTTCTGTACACAGTCTGACCGAGACACTGCTTTCGAAAGGACAGAGTCTCGTTAAAACATTGTATTTCATTTCTTTAGATGTTCATCTAAGGATATCCGAGCCTAAATTGTGGCTTAAGTCTTTCAATTTCCTCGGTGAGACAGACAGAGTGTGTCCTGCTGACACAGCAGCCAAAGGGCGCAGCTATAATTGTAATCTGCCTTTCCCTTACTCGCCAGAAATGTGGAAATCTTCTGAGTGGCCCAATAGTTAATTACAGCATCTTCAGCGGAGGATCTAGAAGAGGCAGTGTCAGGGCGGGCCGGCTCACGATCCCTGAGACGCAATGAGGGATCGCCGCTGCCAAGTCTGCTGCTCTGTGGAGACTTATGAAAATGCACGTACGGCATGGTGAGGTCAGGTGCTGGGCACGCTCGCAGACGAGATGGAGCCAAATGGAGATTCCCTAGGATGTAAGCCACGAAAGCCACAGCTAGCTCTATACGCTCTAATTTGAGTTCAAACAGCATCTTTGGGATGCTTTGGGAGCATGTCTTTGAGTCATGCATAAACAAAAGCTCGCTTAGGTGTTCCTGTGACCTCAAGATTAGGATTCTCAAGGAAAAGGGCATTTAAGCCTAAAAAGAGATAACATAAACCTGTCAACAAGTCTTATCTGCTAGGCAAAGATCGTTTTTAAGAGCGCAAAAAAAGTGGAAATTGTTCAGCGCTCAAGCACATTTATCAGGACATATCGTTCTACAGCAGACACAAATCATAGAGGAATCATCGTCAGAAAGCACATACAACGCTTACAATGCCCCAGCACAAACCCTCGACTAAAAAAGCATAAGGACCGCAGACCCATAAGATTAAGGTGGTGCTTTTTATAACGAGCACATGGGTCAACACGCCAAAGCATATTCAGACGATGAGAATGAAATAGTTGTGCTGTGAGTGTGGTTTTTCAGAAAATGGCTCTGAACCACAGCAGCTTTCTATAAGAGAAGTAAAAAACGAGGCAACAATGAAAAGGAAATAATAAACGAAGGCCAAACGTAGTATGCCTGTTCCGTTTCGGAGCTAATTTTTATCTAACCTATAGAACCTGCTCGGAGTTGGTTACTCAGCAAAAAATAAAGCAGAAATAAAAATGTGTTACAGATTTAAAGTAGGTAAGTACAGCTCAGTAGGTAGTTAGGCAGAAATAAATACAGGTAGGCAAGTAGGTAAATAGATACAGTATATGACAAAAAGATGGGAATGTATATAGATATGTAGCTTGTAAGCAAGGTGGAAGGTTGCTCGCAAGCGGACAGAGTAAGTAAACAAATAAATATGTAGGTAAAAATTTGCAAGTAGATAAGACGGTAAAATAGTGGTAAAAACAAATGTATTACTTACCCTCATATCATTCCAAACCTGTAAAACATTTATTTGTCTTCAGAACACAAATTAAGATATTTTTGATGAAATCCGTGAGCTTTCTGACCCTACATACAGTAGACAGCAACGAAACTACCGTTGTTCAAGGCCCAGATGTCCATCATTGACACACGTTTATAAGACTACCATGCGTGTGCATACCTCCACATTTACATTCTGTAGATAGATAGGCCAGTAAGTAGGCAAATCATTACATAAGCTGTTAAAAGGTGGCAAAAAGGTTGACTGGTAGGCAGGTAAATATAAAAGTGAAAACGATCCACAGGTGGGTAGATGGGTGAGTGGAAAGTTGAAAGATGAATAGACAGAGAGGTAGTTAACTAAGTAGGCTGGTGGGTAAGTAGGACAGTAAAAAGATAGAAAATAACTAGGGAGATTCTTGGTAGGTAAGTGGGCACAGTAGGTGGATAGTAAGCCAGGTATATATAGGTAGGTAAAATTAATGGTAGATAGGTAGTAGGGGAAGAAAACTGGGAGGTAGGTAGATATATGCATAGTAAGTGGGTAGGTGCATGGTAAATTAAAATAAATGGTAGATGGGTTGATATTGTTCATAGGTAGTAAAAGATGACAAACATGAGCACAAAAAAAGAAAAAAAGCAGTTCCTGTATTTATGCTCTAGAATAGATTTCTAAATACACATAAGCTGGGTCCTGTCTGAGCCACACTACAAGAAAAATCTGTAAGCATCACACTCCTTCACAGTACACTAACTGTTATATGCATAAACAAAGATCTGAGGATGCAGCACATAACCTGCATAAATGCCTTTTTAGAATAGTCCAGAAACTCCCAACAATAAACTGCTCTTTACACTATTTTTAAAAGCTGACCAAGTGAGACAACAACAACAGTGCACCACAGTTGGGAACACAGTTCAGGGGAACATTCTGTGAAGAGGCAGGACAAAGTCAAGGGTGGCAATGTCAATAGAATCATTAAACAAACCTAAAACTCTTTCTCCAGCAACAGACACTTGGAAGACGTTCAAACTGATGTCCCTTTCCAAGAACAATCAGCATTGATATTAGGCTTCTCGCTTAGACCTAAGCGTTCTGAGGAGACTGTTCATTTCAGTAAGGCTGAGATCCAGATAGCATCAATGGGTTTGAAAGATCTTTTAATCATTGGTTAAGTGTTGAGGTTTGTGAAAGGTGCCTGGGGAACAAAGATAAGGAAAACAGATGTGCAATTCCAGCCAAAGGAGATGGTGAATCCTTCACTTTCCGCTATATGCAGAGACAAACATCTTTCAGTGCTTACTTAGACGTGAACTTTGTCTACATAGAATATTATCATCACCGCATCATGTGTGGTCCAACAAATGCAGCAAATCCAAAACAAACAAACAAAAAGAAGATTTAAAAAACTGATTCTGATGGATCATGTAACACTAAAGACAAAAATTTGAAAATTCGACTTTTTGTTTAAGTGCCCCTATTAAGGATTTTTGAAAATTATATTTCATGCAGTATGTAACACAGCTTTAAGTGAATGAAAAATGTTTAAATCTGAAAGTGCACTGTGTATAAAGCTATTGAAATAGTCTTCTCTTGTTGATGGCAACATGAAACATTGGCATATTGCCGCCCATTTGTTGGTCTTTTTGTATTGGTCTGAATGAAAATGCAAATTCAATCTTTGCCACTAGTGTTAAAAGCTCACAAACACTGCTTTAAATGAAATCGGCCAATCACCGGAGGGGTTTGGAAAAAATATTAATTAAAGATATCATTTGGGAGTCGTTGAACAATAAAAGGTAGAAAAGTTAAATAAATGCATTTTAGAAGAATATTAAATAATAGGGGCATTTAAACCTAGTTTCACTTTGACATAAACAGCATGTAAAAATAAAACTGTAGCTGGTTGATACAGTTCTGCTACATGTCATCCAGACAGTCATTTCCTGTGCAAGTGGGCCGTTTTTGGCCAGAATCAGCTGCTGTCTGGACTGGATATTATGTTGTTAGTTAATACTCTGGGAGGCCCCGTTCTAACACAATTAAATTGAACAAAACTAACATCAGCCAATAACAGCAAATTAGTGTAAAATATTGTGTTTTAATATAATACTAATTCTCTATAAAACCTATAAAAGACTCATGCTAGTGCTCACGTTGTGTATTTCATTAGAAGCGCAGGACTCACTTGTAGGTGTTCATGTTGGGCAGCTCCGCGTCAGGGAAGCCAAGCATCCCACACACAACTCTGCTGCTGTTCAGACTCCAGCCTTTATCGCACACCTGTCTCCATCTCCCAGCATGCTTTACTTCCACCACACCTTCCGTAACGAGAGCACGCTTCTTTGTAGCCATCAAGATCGGCTTGAGCCGCACTTCCTCGATCTTCACCCTACTGGCAGACTAGAGGAAGATTGAAAACATATTCTCATGAGCATAAGCCGGAAGTGAAAAATGCTCCTTGTACATTTCATGAAATAGCATGTATATGTCATATACATTTTATGAAAATGGCACAAAGTACAAAAAGAGCATGAAAAAAGTGGTCCATTGGAGCTTAAACACTATATATTTTGATGTTCTACAGCAGAAAGAAAGTCATACAATTTTGGAAGGACATGAAGATGGGTAAACCCTACATTTAAATGTTTAACTAAAACTAAATTTGAAGAACATGCAGATTAATTATTTATGCATTTAAAGAATTTGAAATCTAATCTCTATTTACCGGATTAGGAAACTGGTATCGGGAGAGTTGATCCCATCTGGTATGATCCTGGGAATGTCCATTGCCATGACTGAGATGTGTCCTTGAATTGGCGTAAATGTCCTGCCAACGGTTCGAGGTGACAGAGGTTGGCCTGAGAGAGATGGTGTGCCCTCTTCTGGTGACTCCAGGATGCACTTGATCCAGCCTTCTCTCAGGACTGCAGACCACCCCGAGATCCTCCGAGTGTTTGCAGTCATGAACACCCCATCCGTTCGACTTGCAGTCTTTCAGAGATTTCTCTGTTCCTTCACACCTCACATTATCCATCCAAATGCGGCCTGTGACGGATGTTAGAGGTTACAAAAGCAGTGGAACACTTAAACATCAGTTGTGCGTCTTAAGGTGTCACTATCTAATCACCCTTGTGTCATTTCAAACCACAATGACCTTTACACTTTTCAGATTTGGTTCTCGAGTTGGTTATAGGAATTGTTCACCTTTAAATAAAAATTTGCTGAAAATGTATTAACACTTGGATCACCCAAGATGTGTCTGAAGATGTTAAATTAAAATTTATTTTGCGTTTCACTCAAGAAAGTCATACAGGTTTATAACAACTTGAGGATGAATAAATAATGACAGGTTTCGGATGAACTTTTACTTTAAACAAGCCACTACCAACAGCTCCATAAATGTCATAAAAGCACTTAAAAATGGTACATAATATATATGTATGATGCTGAAGTCTGCAGACTTCACGTGCACAATACAAGTTAATATGGGACAGAAGCATCGCCATCTAAAGCATTACAAAAGAGCTCTGGCGAAGCTGTCTGAAGGGTTTGTTTTAGTTTTAATGACAGTGTTGTCTTGCCAACTAAGTGTTATACATGCTTTGGGTTAGTGGCTGTCTTTATAGCTGCCTTAAAGTGAAATTACAGGGAGCGATTTGGGCGATGTAAAGAACAGTAGCTCTGTGCACTTGCACTAGTGAGAAACAGCCACAATCCATCATACACTATTGTGCTCAAGTCTTTCACATAATCCACAGTTAAATGTGAAAATAACAGAGATTAAAACTCCTAAACCTCAGCTAGTCAGCAACTCTTCAAATACTTAAAGAGACAGGAGCTTAATGGCCCTCAGTTCGTTTAACAAAAAGAGCAGCACATACATTCTGCTAAACGTCTCCCAAAGAAAGCAAGTCACACAGGTCTGGAACAACATGAAGGTAAGTAAATGAGGATGGATGAGGATGATAAAAGAGTCTTTAGGCACACTTCATGTATTTTAACAGAGACATTTACTCACCTTCTCCCTCTCCGTACTTGGCACTGTGCGCCCATGTTATGCCACTTTGGAAACCCAGCTCCCTGCAAACCACATTAGCGAGTTTAATGTCAACCTCATCGTCGCATACGGTGCCCCACGTCCCGTTGTGCAGGACTTCGACTCGACCCTCGTTTTCTCTGTGGCCGATACCTGCCAGTCGCACTTTGGCAGCAGGAGCACGCCTCGAGCGGCCTGGAGATTCAGGACGGGCGTCCGTGCACACAAACAGGAGCGCAAAGAGAAGAACACAAATGGGACAGATGGCCCGAATCATGATTGCACAGAGGTGAGGCTTCTGGAATACAAAACAAAGAGTGGCACTGTAAATAAATGAACTACAAAATGAAATAAGCAGCATTTTTTAAGTTGCATTGAGTGGGTTACAGAGATAAATTAAGCAGGTCATGTGATCCCAAAATGGCAGCCTACATGAGAAGACCAACTACCATCCTCTTTATCTGTGTTTATCTGGAAACAATTAGCATAAATACCTTTTAAATACGTTTTAATGAGCAGCTCTATAAAAGTGGAAAGAGGTTGTTTTTTTTTGTAACACATATTATACTATTATAATATTTAAAATACAATATTCATATTCATACAACATTCATAACAGAATGATTTTTTTAATCATTCTATTTTTGCAAATAAACTTGATATAAACCTATATAAAATAAAAATGTAAATAAATTACATTAAAATGTAAAAACTGAATCCAAAATTGAATTTCCAGTTTCATTTATACATCCCAGACATTGTGTTAGTTGGTGATGTGATGGATGGAAAAAAGGTTTTGTAGAGGCATGATAACAGGACACTTAAACAAGAAAGTTAAAATTAAGAAAAACAAGGGTCTACAGTTTGTGTGCATAAATAGCAACATGAGCATATAAGTATCCAACAACAAAAAGGAATAACTAGCTATTACTCTACCATCATTATGTGACATATATAACATATTTCACTCACTTCATCCCAATATTTATTCAGAAATTATTAAATAAAACCTATTATGACAATAAAGCATGCACTAGAAGAGAAGGAGAGAGACTCAGAGCACATGTTCACATTATCAGGAACCCATGCAAGGGCATAAAGCGCCCCAGTGAATTAAAAGTCAAATTTCTCTCACCTGGTAGCCACACGTAAGTCACGGCAGTCACGAATTGAAGCAAAATGAATGAAGGAGAGAGTTGAACATACAGTCTGTCCCTCTCCTCCCCCTCCCTCTCTCTCCCTCCATCACTTCTACATCCCTCCCACAGATCTCTCCATCTTTATCTCAGCGTGTTTTACATCAATGCAGATGCACATTATATCAGAACTGTGACACTTTTTTTTTTTTTTTTTTTTTTTACAGTTTTTTTTATTTGTTTTTTTTTTTTTTA
>JAUMHQ010000070.1:17806547-17820401 GCA_032361165.1 Enteromius paludinosus
TATTATATATATATATATATATATATATATACACTCACACCCACGAGGAAACTCATCTGAAGTTCAGTCTAGTAGACCAACATAAAAAAAGATACAGAAGTGTTGATACATTTACAAATTCACTTTTGACAAAGATGAACAGATTATGAACCTCAAGTTGCTACTATCATCTGACACTGGATGTCAAATTCTGATCTGTTCACACACACAAACTTTTTACGGCCAACTTTGTAACACAAAGCCACAGGAAGATCTCAAGTCCTGAATAACTCCATATGTCAAAATTCCAAGTAACTAAAAGAAGCTGCATAACCACATAGTAGATGTTTCTTCAGTGAGGAGACCACAAACCTCACTCCCAAAAAAGCAAGACATCCTTCTCTTTAAACCACAGTAAGGATTGTCTTAAATATCTCAAGACTCATTTTCACCTCCATCCATAGTCCTTTTCTCTATAGATAAAACAAACAGCTACTTGTTTTTATTTGTACATGCTTTAAATGTTTACATGTCTTTGAGTTTGTGACCGAATTAGTACGCTCTGTTGATACAGTATTCAGATTTAACAGACCTCAGAAGGACCGTTTTAGATTCATGGGAATATTTCTAGCAAATCACATCCATAACTGTGTGCAAGGTGGGCAACAATTACCGTAACTTCCACGTACAGATTTAGAAAGGAACAAGAGGGGGAAAAAATTCCTTACCATCTTATGAAAATATTTAACGGTTTCCTTAATTGCATAACCTCTGTTCACGTATTCGCTGTCAATTGAAAACTAGCAATTAAGTTGTTTTCTGTGTGACTTTGTACTTGAATGCAGGTCCCTCCTACTGGGTAAACCAAGACAGGAAGGGGGATCCTGTTAGAGCAGCTAATCAAAGAGAAATCTTGCAAAATGACTGAAAGAGAGTGCCAAAATATATATAGAGCAGCTCAACAAGACTGCTATTACTACCTATATACATATACATTATATCTGACTCATGTGGCATACGTGACATACGCTACCAGCCAACCTACTCATTCCTTATTGCCACTGTTTTTCCACATTTGATTATAATAGAAAGTCATCAAAGGTATGAGACAACAGTAACTGAACTATGTAATGCCAAAAAATGTGTTTTAACTTTCTCAAAGTCGACACCCATTACCTAGAGCTATACTCAAGGCAGCAATCACTTAACCAACATGAGAATTTATGAGACTGTCACAGTTACAGATTGTGAGCTATAAAGTTGTACCTACAATTTTAGTCACATTTTGAGACACATAATATACACAATATAAAAACAAATATACATTCAGAACTTAAAGATATATAAAGTGACCACACAGAATAAAGTCACAGCCATGACTTGCTGTAAAACAAAACTAGGTAATTAATTATACATTTGTATTGGAATTATTTGGGGTCTGTAACTTGTTTGTTTTTTGATAAATGAATGCTTTTATTCAGCAAGGATACATTAATGACAAACGGTTTCTATTATAAATGTTGCTTTTCTGATATTTTCAATCAATTTTCAAAAAAAAAAAAAAAAAAAAAAAAAAAAAAAAGTATGATGATTTCCAAATTCAAATAAATAAATAATGATAGTAAGAAATGTTTCTTGAGCAGCAAATCAGGATGTTAGAAACACTTTTGAAGGACACTGCATCACGCTGGAGTAATAACTGCTCATAAAATAAATAAATGGCATCTTAAATATATATTAATGTTACTACCTTTACTTATTTTTTAAAAATATGCAGCCTTGGTAAACATTATAAAAATCCAAAACAGTTTCTATTTGTCTGCAAAGCAATTTCAAGCATGTAAGCACAAACCCCTAGCTCAAAATGTTTATAAGAACACTGAACAAGTGCAAAAGTCCAAACATCTGAGTCGTACAGTGTTAATTCTCCTGACTCGGATAGTAGAGTCAAAGTCTAGAAGCATCATTAGTGAAGAGCACAGGTGAGGAATGTTCTCAGCAAGAAAATGCAGTGTGTCTAATGGAAGTAGATGGCAAGTCCTTACTGCCTTATGTGTGTGTGAAGAGAAGGCACAGGCTCTGCTGTGGTGGGGCGCTGCCTCAAGCTCTGTAATTACCCACCGAGACTCGGCTCTGCCCTTAGCCACAATTTGCGGTGCCATGAAGTAAATACATGCTCTTCAACAATAAACAACTGCCTTTTCAAATTATAGCACCTCCTCCGGTTTACCCCCTCCGTCACCTCCTGTTTTCGCTCTCTTTGCATGAGTCGTGAGTTTCATAACGCCGGCCATTATAGAACAGCTTCGCACATCCATGAAGGGCACCACAGTCTGAGAAAAAACTGCCATGGTTTTCACAAAATGCAGCATAAAACACTTTTTTTTGTAAAATGTACTGCCACACATCACAGCAAAGCGTAATTCACTTGCATAACCCTTGCATAAGTTTAACAAGCAGAAGTTGTGGTAGGACTTTATTTTACATTTAATGCATTTTATTTAGGCTATTTGAAATATTTAACAGCAAAAGCTTAGTTGGTGCAATAAAAAACCTGCTGAAAATATACTCACCCTCTGGCCATTCTAGACATCTAGGAGTTTCTTTCTTCATGGGAACAGATTTGGAGACATTTAGCATTACATCACTTGCTCACCAATGGATCCTCTGCAGAGAATGGGTGCCGTCAGAGGATCTGCAGAGGAAACGCTGGTGGGCAAGTGCTATAATGCTACATTTCTCCAAATCTGTCGTAATACGGTGGCCGAGAGAGCTCAATGCGCTGCAAACTTCAGAAAACACATGCAAACAGAAAAAAACATGTGCACGCGCTGCAAACACACGAACACACTGCAAACACCGAAACGTGTTGCAAACAACCCATCTCAGAGTAACTCTAGCTAACATAGGTTCGTCACTTTTTGAGGTTCCCCTAAAAAACATTTCCATTGTGGTCCATGCTATTTGCAGCGTGTTCCTGTGTCCGCAGCGACTCTCTGTGTTTGGTTGCGTTGTGAGAATTTGCAGTTTGCATGTGTTTTTTTCTGTTTGCATGTGTTTTCTTAAGTTTGCAGCACGCTGAGCTCTCTCGCTCCCCGTAGGTTATGGTGGTAAAACAAAACTCATCTTTTTCTTGTGGGTGAGAACATTTCACCAAATTATCATTTTTGGGTGAACTATTGCTTTAAATACATAATCTTCAGTAAACCATCAAATGCCAATTCAGCGTGAGAAGCACGCTTTTGCTGGAAATGTCTTACAAGGCATCTTACCAACAGCTGTATTTTCAACTGACTTTTCCTAAACAATACATACAGGCCACAAAACCACTGGCTCCAGGCCACAATAGCAGGCTGGTGGTCAAATGTGCTGTAGGTCGCGCAAGTCATTTTCCCTGATATAGTGGATGCATGCTTTTAGATACAGCATACTCTCATATACTCCGTGTGCCATGTGCTCTTCATTTGGGACGCCTGTGATCGCACTAACCACAGGTCACTTTCAAGTCCCACTGATGAAAGAGGAGGATTATTCTGGATGTCTATATCCTGATGCTCTCAAGACATACTATTTTTATGAATTACACAAACAGTAAAATTTAGTGACATTATATAAAGTTTGTTCTATGCTGTTAACAAGTTTAAGCATATTTTGATTTAAGCACCTATTAAGCAGTTTCCTGTGAATCCTGAGCAAGCTCTACCTCTAGTGCCAGTTGGTTTTTACACTTAAATTTTGAGTTTACTCAGGGAAAATGGAAAGGGAATCTGGCTGCATTTAAACGGTGACAAACATGGCACAAGTATCACTTTACAATAAGATCAGCTGCATGAGCTAATAATTACTAATATACACTAACATTCAAAAGTTCTGGGTCAGTACGATTTTTTAAAATGTTTTGTAAGTAGTACTCATCAAGGCTGCATTTATTGGATCAAAAATAGTATATCTCATTACAAAACTTTTACGGACCCCAAACTTTTACATGGTAATGTATATTTTAAGGACTTTTATTTTGACAAATCAAATGCTAAATAACTGCCTTTTCCAGCCAACTAGACAGTAAGGTAGTGTACTAATACAAACCCTGCCTTAGGTTGAAGATGTTGAACACAAATCAAGCTTCACTAGATTGATTATGAGGACTTTCTTCCAAAGCTGTGCTAAATAATGAAAAAAAAAAATATTTTGCAAAGAAAACATGAGGAAAATAGATGAAAAAAAGAGACCAAAAAAGACAGCAAATCCTCCACTTGAGTGATAAATATCCTTTAATGTATAAATGAACTCTATTAAGGGCTCTTTGAGCAGGACAACAGTGAGGAATTGTTGCCGTTTCATACTTCTCAAAAAAAAAAAAAAAATTTGAGAACCGTAAGTGTATATGCCTCAGTCCCAAACTAACAAAACTGACATTTCTCTGGACACACATTACTCTTCGGTATTATTCCATTTGGAGCCTAATGTAAAAGTCACTTCCCCATTGTTCATGGGGGACCTCAGCTTAAATATCAATGCTAAAATAACTCATCTGATAGGAAAGAGAACATTCTGAAGGCACTCTGGACTGTCACATAAAAGTCAGAAGAGGCCCAACTAAACTAAAAGCACTAGTGTCACTACAGCCTGCATAAAAAACCATGCAGTCATATCTAAAAACTGAGGAAAAGTCATTAACTGACATGATGTAAATAGTGTATCGTACAAAAATAGCAATGTGTGTGTCTGTGGTATACACTAGGTAAACATTAGTGTTTCTTTGGTTAAGTGTCAGAACAGCACCACGAGGTTAAGAGGGTTTTCAAATGCATTGAAACAAGAATATTGCTCGATGAAATCATTATCATACTAATAATAACTTAAAGAATGTGCATGCTGTTCCACAAGATGATGTCACGAGGTGCTAGACATGACATCAACTCAAACTCAAACAGCCAACTTCCTTCTCATCCACTAAACCAAGAGCAAGAACGTTAAATAAAAGAGGAAATGCTGAAAACCACCTCATCAACTTTGTGCTGATGGTATGAAAAGTGCCAAAGCAAGAGCTTCCCGTGTCTCCGAGATCTTGCGCAAGAAAACCACTAGATTTCCTGCATTACGTGGAGCAGCATGACAGGATCTACGACTGAAAACTGTGTTTGTGATCACACAACGTGAAATCGTTATTCCATGTTAAAAGTAAATAATATATAAACGGCAACGACATGCCAATTGGAAAATACCATGAAAAAATTTAAAATAAAAATACCACTGATGACCACAGATCATCAATACCTTTAGGGAAGAAGACCATGTTTCTCGCTTGAGGAACAACCCATAGATCATCTGACATGGTAAAGTGCAAGACTACAAGAAAAAATAAAAAGGAGAATTGAAAATAATTTATCAAGAGACATTTCTTTGAAAGATTCAAATAATTGCTCTAACCCTTTGCAATACTGACATGCCCTTCAATTTGGGGCCTTTAGAGAATTAGCGGGAAAAGTCAACTTAGAGATATGCACTAACGAAGAGCTGGAGTGCGTCTGAGGTGGTGGAAACAAATCAAAGCACACAAGTAAAACTAAAAAGCTCACTTTCCCTGAAAGCCTTTTTCTCCCTCAACGTAAAATCCACATATGGCATAGTATTATTCTTTGGTACGTCTCTCCCATCCTCAAATACAGAATCAAAGTCATTCTCTAGGAATGAACGCAAATGTCAGACCAGATCTACGGCTCTTCTTTGGGTTGGAGGAGTTGGCACAGGAAGAAAGAAGAGAGCGTACGATATGAGAGGCCGTGTAAACCTCAGCAGACGGCGATGCGGTGCAGGGATGCTCTGGCACTCTGCACCACCCAAACCTCACCTCAAAAGAGACACTTTTCCCAGAGTCCCGTCTGCTTTGAAACCCTGTGAGGTTCGGTGTCTGACAGTGAAGCACTCGAGAGAGCCGTCGTAAGACTCTGATCCACAATACTGGTCCTGACCTACAGATAATCAAAGTGAAGATTACAGTCCCCTATAGTCATGCAGTCTTCTCCCAGAGTTCTTAGGGGAGAAGTACAAAAATGAGGCTGGTGTTGACTCAAGGTTGCCAGTCTTTGCCTCGATGATCGGGAATGTGCTTATAGCGACACCTATCTCCAAAATGACAGCCGGTGGTCCTCCAGAAGTAACACTCATCTCCGTCGACAGGACCTCTGCGTCTTGGCCTGGAAGAAAGATGAATTTGTTTGGACACGATGTGCATTTCTGACATTTCCTTGAATATACAGGGTTTTTTTCCCAAGATGATGTTCATTTTCTGCTAAAAACATAAAAATCAAGCACCATTACTTTTCACATTAAAGTGCCCCTATTATGGATTTTTGAGCTTTCATGCAGCGTGTAACACAGCTCTAAGAGAACCTATCTAAAAGTACACTGTGTATACATTTATTGTGTCTTAAAAGACAGAGTCATCTCGGAATAACTGAAACAAGTCGTTTTTAAAATGAAATGTCAGCCTGTTGCAAGGGACTCCCAAAACTGAAATAGTTCATTACCCATAATAGGGGCACTTTAAGAGCACAGAGTCTGAATTACCCAGCAGCCCCTGTAGGTTGTTGAATAGCGGGTGTCGGCAGGACTCTCTGAATCCGTCGATCTGGATAGCGAACAACTAGTCGGGTATTCTCAATAAAATGTCCCTGCGAAGAGTGTTTTAAAAGGGTTTTATATACAAATATACACATATATATTGTAAGATCATTAGCGCTTCACTCACATTGAGTTTCTCCATCGCATGGGAGGCCATGTTGGCATTCTTAAAGTTAACAAACGCACAGAAACGCTCATGCAGAACCCGAATGCTGTCAATTTCTCCATAACTGGTGAAAAACATTCAAACACGAAAAGGAAAAATCACTGGAAATCATTTCAGAGCTTAAATAATGTAAAAAAAAAAAAAAGCCAATGCCAAATTAGATCTTACATTTTGAACAGGTCTCGCAGATGTTTCTCTGTCAGTTCCGTGGTCACGTTGCCCACCCACAGGGAATTGCAAGGACTTGTGAAGCAATGTAAGAAAATGACCAAAAGGGAAATGCAGACACAGAATTAAAGGGAGTCAAGAAATAAGCATATTTAAACTGAAATCTGCCGTATGATGGCTTACCCTGCTTGAAGGAGAGCACAGTCCAGATTTGAAGCTGTAAAACAAATCTTTTTATAATTAGAAATTAGCCATGAGAAATGAATGGAGTGTGGTGAAAAGTGTGTTAATATGTACAATGAACATTTGTTTAGTTGTTTTTGTTGGCAGAGCAATATCTGTGCATTAATTTAGAGCTTAATGAAACTTGCACAAAATGTTTATTATTTTTAATGCCAGACTAAGTCATTTTTTATATTCATCATGTTTAAAAGAAAAAGAGATCAAAAAGTAGATAAAGTTATTAACTAATATATCAGGACATAATCAAGATAATAATAATTTATTATTATCCTTTCTGAAGGATCATGTGACCATGTGAAAACTGGAGTAATGATGAGGACAATTCAGCTTTCATTGTACATTTCATTGTTCATTGTACATATTAACAGACTTTTGAAAAGGAGATTCTTAGCATTTCTGAGCTGCTTTTATTCCAACTAAAGTTATGTAGCTCCAAAAATGCGGGTGAGTCATATGGACTCAGTTGTTGAAACGTCATTTTTTCCATCGGTCACAGAAATAAGGTACACTTTATAATACATGTTAAAACATAAAACAGCTCTACATAAAAAATACGATTTCTGTGTGTTACACACTTCTGGTCAAAGGCATGTCTCTAATGTAAATCAGTGTAGCAATAGCACCCTCATGTGGTTCAATACAAAATTGGGCAAAATAAAATAGAGCTCTTACCCTTGGCTGCAACAACAGCCTGCACGGTGTTGTATTTTTCCAGCAGTTGAATACTCTGTTCCTCATCAAAGCCAAGATCCTAACAAAAAGAACACCGTTAATTAATGCAGGCCTTAAGTTTTATTTCGGTGTATACTTTTCAATGGACTGCTTCCAAAGTAGTGTTTTCAAAGCTGACCCGTTCTAAACTGAAACGCTTCATTCAAACATGAAAATGATGTGCTCATCCTATTGTTATTCGAAACTCGTTTGACCTTCTTCTGCAGAACAAAAAGGAGATTCTTAGCATGTCTGAGCTGCTTTTATTCCAACTAAAGTTATGTGGCTCCAAAAATGCGGGTGAGTCATATGGACTCAGTAGTTGAAATGTCATTTTTTCCCAATCGGTCACTTTCACAGAGAGGAAAACAACAAAGCTTTGGGGGACAAAAAAGTAGTAAATGATGTACGATTAATTTATCCTGGAGGATTTTGCTTTCTTATGATATTAAAGTGCTCCTATTATGGATTTTTGAAAATGAGCTTTCATGCATTGGGGAGTCATTGAAGAAATAAATTACAAAAACAAATACATATTTATAGAAAAGGGTTTTTTTGACTTTGCATGCTTGTCAATCTGTTATTTTGGACTCCCAAAACCAAAATATGATCTTTTTGCATTCGCAACCATTATTATTCACACTCTACTAATTGAATTACAATTTTAAAAAAAGTCCTGTCCTTACCAAAAGTTGTTGCACTTTACAGTACAAGAGGTCATTGACTGCTTCTTCACAATCTTGGTCCAGTTTTAGCACCTGTTCCATGGCTTTCTCAGCTTCACTGTACCTCTATTACAAACAAACCCACATACAAATACATTGATGCACAGCTAAATAGAGATTCCCCTCCATATGCATGAAGGAAAAAATAATAATAAACATGCCAATAGGTAATACCTTAAGCCCCATAAGTGCACTTCCTCTGCGGTAATAGCCTTTGGGCCAATCATGAGCCATTTGGATGGACTTCTCAGCATCTGCGAGGGCCAGAGGATACTGCTCCAGACAACAGTAGCAATAGGAACGATTTCCAAAAAACCTGTTATCCAAAAACCAAAGCAAGTTAATAACACAAGTAAAGACAGTATATATGGATGTGATTTCATCACCTGTAGTCTTTCGGGTCACATCTGATGGCCTCTGTAAACAGACTAACAGCTTGCGTGTACTGACCCTCCTGAACAAATCGAATACCTTTTTCTGGAGTGAAGAGAAAGAACGAATCATATGAAGAGACTGATATGGAGTAAAGCAGAAGAGCAAAAATGTTTGACAATGATAATACTGTTTAGAAACCGTACTGTGTGGAACTTAAGCATGTGATTTAATGTGAAACATTTGAAGTATTGTGAAAGAACGGTTCACCTAAAAATGAAAATTAGGTCAGTGAATTGCTTTCATGTCTTTCCAAGACTTTCTCTTCTAACATTATGGAATATTTGTTTTAAATAATGAGAGTGAATGTGGACAGGGGCTGTCAAGTTCCAAAGTGACAAAAAAAAGGATCACAAAGCCATTGATTTAATTCGTATTGCAAAGAGGGTTCAGAGTTTTTTTCTTTCAATTTGATCTTTTATGCTTCATGGAAGGCAGTAATCACAGAAGGTTGGAACAACATAATGGAATAATGACCATTTTAGGCTAAAATACACACACACAAAATTGATTAAGTGTCAGAAGGAAAGAGATTTATACACACCTACTAGTAAGGCACTTCTTTTAATTTTAGCATCTGATAAGCCTATGACCTGTAAACAAAACAAATTAATATTAAGGCGATATTATGGGTTATTTTCAACATATTGTCAAAAGCAAAACACATTTAATGCTGATAAAAAAAAAAAACTAAAAAAAAAACAATGTGGAACTACTCTGAATTCTGATAGATTAGTTCAGGAACTTTGTGATATGATTCTCTGAAAGCTGCATCTCAGTTCTATTACTATTAATCTCAAATTCTACTTGGCACATTTCAAAATCAGTACACGGTTTATAAAAGATTCTTACGTTCACCAAGGCTGCATTTATTTGCTGCTCGTTAACATTATTGAAAACAATTGTACTGCTTAATATTTTTGGTGGAAGTACTAATTTTAGGAAAAAGGAATGTTTTGTAATATTATAAATGTGTTTACTTTCAATTTTGATCAATGTAACGCATCCTTGATCCTGCATTTTAGAACGGTAGTGTACACTAAAAATAACCAACCAAACAAAAATAAAGTTATACAGCAGTAATTATAGCAATATTTCACAACAAAAAGACAGCTGCTACGTAGGAGTTTGGTCTCACTAGATATTTTGTAATTTTAAGCTCAACATGTTATAAAAAGCACACCTGGGCTTGCTAACGTAGGTACAAGCTAAATCTACAATACCATGAAACATGCAATATGTCAAGACAGTGGCAGTACTACCAGCTAAAAAAAAATTAAAAGTTGTCATATAACACCTGTAGATTTATGAACTATGTTAATCCCCAAGATTGTTCTCTTGTGTCATAAAGGCTCCACCTTTACGACACAAGAGTTAGGGCAGCAAAACACAGGCCACTAAACAAGCAATTACAAAAACTCACTTCTCCTGTCCTGCTCTCATTTTCCTTGTTCTCTTTCGACTTGTGAGCTCCTTTACTTTTAGCTTTGGGTCGAATGTGACTGACGGCATTGGCAACAAAAGCACTGTTCACATCCCAACCTGGATCCTAAAAATGAAGAAACGGCATCAAGCAACTGAAACGATTTAACATTCAAACTCAAAAGCAACAGTTTTCATACCTCCTCACTAGAACGGCCTGCTTGCCGGTTGCTTTTGTTCCCCGACGCCAGTGGCGGTTCAGAAGGACTTTTACTTTGAGGAGTAACTGGCTTCTCTTCCGCCTCTGAAAGGCCAATGCATTCCACTTCCTCTGGCTCAGACTCCTCAGACTCGTCAAGCTCAGAATCAGCTCCGACATTCTCCTCCCCCTGAAAGAAAAAAAAAAAATCTTATTGTTAATAATAATTCTTGGGGTTTTTTTTTTTGGAATGCCAGAACGGATGGCTAATTTTATGGAAAAAAAATTTATTTCAATTTCAATTTCAATTTCAATTTAATTTCAATTTCAATTTCAATTTAATTTCAATTTCAATTTCAATTTCAATTTCATTTAATTTAATTTAATTTAATTTAATTTAATTTAATTTAATTTAATTTAATTTAATTTAATTTAATTTAATTTAATTTTATTTTATTTTATTTTATTTTATTTTATTTTATTTTATTTTTTATTTTATATATTTTTTCATTACAATAAACAAACATAAATATACAAAAATATCTATAAGATAATATAAATATATATATATATAGTATGTTACACAACTTTAAAAACAAGAGTGATAAGAACAATTATATAGGGTCTTTCAACTATGTATTTTAAAATAACTAAATAGTATTGACATACAGTAGTAATGAAAAACAACAACTGACAACCAAGTCAACAGCCAACAAGAACTATGAGACGTTTACATTGATGCAAATAAATGATATTTGTAATAAATGCTAAACTTTCTGCAATAATAGCAGCTAGCAATTATTTTCAATCAATTAGTTTCATTTCACCTGTTCAATACTTTCATCCTTTTTCCCCCGCTCTAGTTTCTTCCGCTGACGTTGACGCTTAAAAAAAAGAAGAAGATAAAAAGACAAATGAAGACATATTTTTGGCAGCAACACAATGCATGTAATGAAGCCTATTTAGGGCTCGGTTAACAATAAGAAAAAAACACAATGCTCAATAGATCTGCCCTGACAGTCAACTCTAGGTTAAAGTGGATTCATTCTTGTACTTAGTGTGTTAAAGTTAATTTCCTCTCACCTTCCTTTTGGCTTTGCGTCTCTCTGCTTTCCGTCTGGCCTTCTCCTCCTCACTAAGACCCTCCTCACCATTTAGGACATCCTGTAAAACACACAAACAAAGGAATGTCCATCATTAAAGATGTTTAAGAAGGTAATCCAATAGTTAGTCACATGTGCTACAACAAAGTTGAAATGGCTACAAAACCACTGTGGAGGACTTTGGCCTCAATAAATCCAAATATGAAGACTGATAATGCACAAATGAATGAAAGCACCGAATCTTAAATTCTTAAGGATGGTTGCCTGGGAAAAGCTATGGGCCAGAACACAACTCCTACACTCCCAAATGTTCCAGTCGGTGAAGAATGCACACTATCATGGAATGATAAAACACAATTTAAAAACGTTTCAGCATGAATGCGAAACACTCACCAAAATAAAACACTGCGTTCCTTAGAACAAAAGAGCCTCAAAGCAGCTACACAGTATACGCTGAAGAGTATCTCTGTTTGGAGCAAACTGACCTGACCTTAACCCAACTGATATGTAGAGGCCTTTTTAGAAAAGATAAAGTTCATACACTCACAAAAACATCCAGGAGCCGAGTTTTGACTAAGATACCTTCAATGGCCTTAAAATGTTTAAAGGTAAAAGCAAAGAGCTTTCTCAAGACCTTTGCAACCTTATTCTTGCAACAAAAAAAAAACCTGACGGCATTGGTCACAGAAGGATTTCTATACTCTTGGGGCCATAATCCAGAAGTGGAAAGAACATCATTTCACCACAAACCGACCACAACCAAGCGCTCCTCACAAGATTTCTGACAGAGGAGTGAATCATCAGAAGAGTTGTCAAAGAGAGACCTGAAAGACCTGGAATTAGCATGTACAATAGTTGCAAAGAAAACAGTAAGTAATGCACTTGCGTGGAAGAATCACACCTGAGCAATGCATACGACTAGTTTCTCCATACAGGAGTCATCTTGAAGCTGTCGTTAGAAACAAAGGCCTATGTAAGAAGTAGTAAATACATTTCAGTAAGTGTGTTCAATCCTTTTTCCCTGGGTGATTTCATGTTAACACAGAACTTCATTTCTGAACGTATTTGTATTGTTTTCTTTGTATGATGGATTGATTGCTTGGGTTGTAACCAACAAAAAAAAAATGTAATGTAAAAATTTCATGCACACAACACTTTTAGAAATATACCTATTTACTGAGAAATATTGTGACATGTTCACTTCTTATTTTACCTGTAAATGACAGATTACACAAGGGGCAGCAGGGAAAGTCGATTTTACAGAACTGTTTGTTTTTACTCATTTTTGTACTATTGATTTAGAACAACTGGTGATTTCTACCAGATATATAAAAGCAAGTGTACCTATTAAGGTGTACTCAAACAATCAACAATTTCCAAACCCATAAGACCTTATTGTATTGATGTCCTTACTACCTTTCCTTGTATATGATAATTCCATAGCGGTCTACGCAGGGTCAAAAAACTCTTGCATTTCCTCAAAAGTATCTTAATTTGTATTCAGAAGATGAAGGAAGGTCTTACAAATTTGGAAAAAAAACGAGGGTGAACATTTACATTTTTGTGTGAACTGTCCCTTTATATTTTAGCCTATACATGTATTAGGTTTTTGTGCGGAAATTGTGCAGGAATAGTTGGCATAGCAGTTAAAAGAAATTTTAAATAGAGTTCATACTTGATTTTCAGGTTTAATTTCAAACTATTAGTGAAAAACCATCGGCAAACAGTTTGTTTAAAAACAGCAGGGAAACACTTTTGACCTCTCGTTACTAATTTCACTTACATCTTGAGTGTGGTCATTCTGCTCGGGGAGGGCACCTGTGTCCATCTCCTCTGGCCTCTCATCACTGGAGCCAGCTGAAAGAGAAAACAATTAATAGAGTCCAGTTTAAGAAAACCGAATTAATCAAACATTAGCCAACATCATACTTTCTGAGAGACAAAACGTTCAATAATGCAGAAGTGAAAATAAACAAAAGCCACTTGTCTTGTATTAGAAAGGTCAAATCCCAACAAGATTTACCATGTATATGTATGTATGTATATATATATATATATATATATATATAGTGGCCTAAGACT
>JAUMHQ010000070.1:17844276-17855000 GCA_032361165.1 Enteromius paludinosus
TAAGCTACATACCTTCTATGTACATATCAGAGAACAATTTAAAATATTCTCTCAATGCATTCTATGGCACCTTTACGAAATGAATGCTTTTGTTCATGATGTGTTAAACTGATCAAAAGTAACAGCAAAGACATTTTAAAATAAATAAACTTTCTATACTTCAAGGAATCCTGGATCATAACCGTTTTATCACTGATGATGATATGCGTCTCATATCAGCATATTAGAGTGATTTCTAAACAATTATGTGAAACTGAGGTTAGAGTAATGGTGTTGACAATTCAGCTTTGCATCACAGGAATAAATTATATATTCAAATAAAAGTGGTTATTTTAAATGAAAAAAAAAATGCAATATTACTGATTTACAGTATCATTTCAGAATGATTGGTGAGCATAAGAGCCATTTATCATCCCACACTTTCAAACAGTAGTGTATATATTTATTGTTCTACTTTATATCTGTATGTATTTTACATGGATACTTGAATTGTTTATAAAGTTTTTTATGTGCATGTAACGAATTTGGACATTTTATAATGTCATGACAGTAGCATGATATTCTTGGAAATATCTGTGTAACATAATATTTATATGTGTGTGTGTGTGTGTGTATCATGGTAGTACCATCAGATATCATCACTGTACCAAGTACTTTTGTTGTTTGCTAGATTTCATCAGATTACATAGCTACTTTTAAGTAAAAGTCAGGAACATTTAATTTAAATGAACGTTAATTGGCCATGCTAATTAGTAGGGCTGCAATGACTAATATTGTTATTAATTTTATTCAGTTATTCTGTTTCATTGGGGAATAAAAAGCATGATATTCCTCTTTCTGGCCAGTATTGCTCTCCAAATTATAACAAACAGAGTTGTTGCAGCCTTCCCATACAGTAAACCTTGACTCTTTTGGTCTGGAGGTTCACTGTATGCTTCTAGCCAGGAGATGGCAGAAAAGCTCTAAATTCCTGTCGAAAACCACAAAACAAAACAAAAAACACATTTCCAAAACACAGTCTTGTGGGAGCAGATTGCCCTTGCTCTAATTAACAGCTGTGCAGTGTTGAAACGGTAGCATTAGCTAAAATTCCCCAGTGGGCCAAATCTCAGTCTGACAGCAGTGTCTGTTTCTGCACTCACGAGGCTCAAGGTTAATCAGCGCAGGTGGCAGACTGAGACCTCGCACAGACACCTGCTCTCATCCGCTTCGTCCGTTCCCCGCAGACCGTTTGACTGTAGGTCAGACAGGAGGCACGTTTGATCCGGACATTTCTGCTTTGATGTGCCTGTACTGTATTTCAGTCGTGACCCGACTTCTTGCAGTCGCCTAATGTTCACCTTCCTGTCGTCTTTTTTTTGTTTCCTGTCTGACTGGCTCAATTAGTGGTGAAGCAGAGGATGCAGATGTATAACTCGCCGTACCGTGGCGTTCTGGACTGCATGCGCTGCGTGTGGCGGCAGGAGGGGGCGCTGGCGTTTTATCGCAGCTACACCACGCAGCTCACAATGAACGTCCCGTTCCAGGCGTTGCACTTCATGACCTACGAATACCTGCAAGAGCTGCTGAACCCCCAAAGACATTACAACCCCTCCTCCCACATGGTGTCGGGCGCGCTGGCGGGGGCCATCGCCGCCGCCGCCACCACGCCACTGGACGTTTGCAAGACGCTGCTGAACACGCAAGAGTCTCTGGCGCTCAATTCGGTCAGCCAGAGCGGAAGACACATCACGGGCCTCGGCCATGCCTTCCGGACTGTCTACAGGCTTGGCGGCCTTCCCGCTTACTTCAAAGGCGTTCAGGCCAGGGTCATATACCAGATGCCCTCGACTGCCATCAGCTGGTCTGTCTACGAGTTCTTCAAGTACGCTCTCACCAAACACCAGCACGAGAAGCGCAGGATCCAGAGGGACGGAGAGAAGTAAGCGCTCACAGCTGGCCTGACCTTGGCTTTCTCTCGCATAACCAAGCAAGCACTCAAGCTGCAAAAGGACTGATTTAATAAATGATACGCACATATAGAGTCCAAACACTCATGTCTGTTTACTTCCTTTGAGTCGGCATTTAATACTGAATCTTTCCTGTATAATTCAATTATTAATCATGACCCAAGTTCTCACTGTGAAGGCTCAAGTTTTTGTTCATGACCTCCTAGTTTGCACTTAACCCAAATTACACCTCCCACAAGAGGGAGTCAGAGGGCCTCTTTAGACATTGTATGCTAATGAGTGGGTGGTCCTTCAAGTTTGTGGGTGGGGTTTAGAGCCTCTAGATTCCTTAGCAGTACCTACAACAGCAAACCTGACCAGTACAATTTTTTTTTTTTAATGTATTTTTCCAGCCAAAACCAATACGCACAAGTAAAGACATATCTGTACATTCAAATTGGGGTTTAAAACAACATTAAGATCATTGTTTATGGCAGAATGTAGAACTGTACAATAATTTATTGCCTTCTCTGGCTGAATAGCACTCGGAGATAATGAAAGATATCTAATGTTATGAGGTATTTTTGTAGTTTCTGGCGGTGGCTTTTCATCAGCACTTGTGGGAAATGTTCCTGCAGTTGATCCAAAGTTTTGAGATGGTCGCCCCTTCATAGCTTCTAGAAATAGTTTTGAGGTCTCAAGGGGAGGCAGCATATAGATCTGTATAACAGCTTTCTGGCCAACATTAGTATTCAGTCAACAATGCCTTAGACATGCAGATCACATGACCTGAGTGTCATTTAAAATTTAGTTTCAGATTTAATCTGTTGAGGACCTGAATATGAATTGGTTATTTGGAGTTATTTCTAGATGGACACTGGAATGTATTTTGGTTTGCTCTTGTGTTTGAGAGTGTCAATTGAACATATGAAGAGTTTTATTGATGGAAATCTGGCTGCCCCGTTCCTTTTTCTTCCTCCGCTTTCAATAAATTAGCAGCACTGGGATTTCCCTGGCTTGCAATGTCAGTGTGAGTTAAATAATTTTTTTTTTTATTCACTATATGTGTTCATATTCTGTAATTCAAGTTTGGCATTAAAGGAATATTCTGGGTTGACATTATTTTAAACTGCATTGATAAAACTGATAGATAGCATAATTTTATTTGAATATTGAAAAATCATAACTGCTTTAGCAATGTACGTTTATGTATTTAAGCATTACATTTTTTGCTGAAATTACTTTCATAGATTTCCATTCGAAGTGTTACGGTACATAGCTTTCCTCTATTTTTGTTAGATTTTAGTTAAGACTAGTTTAGCGACTTGTTACTACTTAATTACATTTAAATTAGTCGATACTCAATTTCTCTTAGACTGCTTTAAAAAAAAATGACTGGAGTACATTTATTCTTTCGGTCCTTCTAGTTCAAAAGTTTGCATGTAATTCAATGTGTTACTTGTCCGTTTCTTGGTAGCCTAATTATTTGTGGAAAGTGAATCCTACACCAGATTTTTTTCCAGTGTACATGAGTTGGAGTAATTCCTCTGAGGACTGTGGAATTCCTCTGCTGGTGTCCTCGGGAATGAAGGAGCAGCACCTCTAAGCCGTAAGAGCTGAAAGATCTCTGTTGGTGGCTAATACAGTGTTTGGTCTAAGACGCAGGTGCACATGTGACCTTTGACTTCAAGTTTCCGAACAATTGGCAGGAGTGTGGAGGAGATCTCACTTTACCTGCCGGCTAATGTCTGGACAAGAGGGTTAAATGTTTCTTCTTTTTATGTCAGCAGTCTCTAATGTGGCCTTCCAAGTTTTTGGACACTCAAACCACACTGCATTTTTAGTAGATGTATGAAGTCAGTTGCCTTCAAGTTCACACTGGTGTGTTTTTATCATATGAACTATATATGAAGAGTTTATTTGCAAAAACAACATCTTTTTAAATTTACAAAAAACGTGTTTTTTATTGTGTTATCACATTTTTATTTTGTAACTGTTTATTAATTTATTACCTGATCAAAATATCCCAACTGCAGTTTGATTGGAATCCATGAAAAATGAAAAACCTAAAAAATTTACTTTCATGTATTGACCTTTTAAATAATGCAGTTCATTGAATTCTATTCATCAATGGATCTTCAATTAATCAATAATCACAATGCTTTCAACATAGATAATAATAAAAACCAATAATAATAATAATAATACACACAAGCAATATTAGAATTATTTATTAAGAGACATGTGACACTGAAGACTGGAGTAATTCCTCTTTGCCTCTTTTTTAAAATATATCCAACTTAAAAAAAAAAAAAAAAAAGCTATTTAAACTGAAATTACATTTCAAAATATTACTATTTTTGATCAAACAAATGCAGACTTGTCGAAGCGTAAGAGACTTATTTCCAAAACCTGAAGACTGGTAATTCCCCACAAAGTTGTAAATGAAGCAATTACTGGAGATGGATATCAAACAAGCACACATTTTATTTAAAAAAATTTCAAGAAACATTTTTTAAAAAGTGCTGGTATTTTTTTACATGAATGCATGACATTCGAGTGTATCTTAAATGCTCAAACTTTTTAGGGGTGCAAGTTTGCTTTTTTGTTTTTCGTAAAACCTAATGTAGCTGTCAGAATAATGTCCTAATGATGTAACAGGTATGCCGCTGATGATAAGGTTTCAGAATTCCTCCTTTTTCTCTAAAGGTATGAGAGAGAGCAGATGACAGACGAAGAACCATCAGCCGCAGAAGAGCTGCAGGCTCAGCCAGCTGAACATGAACTTGACAGTCAGTCTGCCAGGTGCACTGTAATGGAGCTGCGCAGGAACGTCACAGCAAGTCAGACCTGATTCAGAAACTCAAGACAAGGAGATCTCAATGCAGTTTCATACTTGCCGGTCAATGAGTGATCAGAATGCTCTTCCACTTCTTGCACAGCATAATTTATTTATTTGTTTGGATTCACCTAACCTGAGAATGTCAAGGTGGTGTTGTCTTTAGTTTGTCATTTCTAGGTACTTATTCAATTTGAATACAAACCTGACATGGAAATCAGGTCTGGAGTAAACCTTTCTATCCGTAGATGGCTCAGTGGATACACAGGTCTAACGTCAGTCCTACCTGGGTTCATGTCCTTCAACTGACTTTCTATTATCCTGTTTGCAAGAAGAAGAAGAAAAAAAACCACATTGGAGGACATGTCATTTGCTTTTGGAAATGATCTGTATCGCCTTTAAAGCAATGCTTGCAACTTTAAAGTCAATGGGAACACTGGGTACCATTGTAAACAAAAAGGGACACAAAATACAAAATCTGGGTCGTTTTGCTACTGCTTTCGTTTGCAGGTGCGAGATGATTTTTTAATACAGTCTTTATGCGCTCTTCCAGACATATACTCTTGTCAGGCAGACATCTGTTCAAACAGGGAGTGTTAATGAGCACTCTTTGAATGTCTGAGAGTGTGTGATGGTGTGTTTCACCCCACCCTAGCATTCGTTTATGCCTCTCCTCCCATCCGTGTCGCGGGTGGCCCGCACGAGCTTGCCCACAATGGTGCTGATGAGCCTCCTCGCTAGAGTCTGTAGGGGATTACGAGGAAGTGTTTATGGTTCCTGATCCGTCCAGTGATCGGCCCTGCGCTGTTCTTTAAGGAGTCAGAGATGGTAAATGAGGTATTTGTAGGGAATTAGGTGATGTTATTGTTGTTTTAGAACATGTGCCTGGGCTCATGTTTGATCAGCTGAGTCAGACAGGGACTCGGGAGTAGTTTTCTAAGTGGGAAAATGTGAGAAAGTGTGTGTCGCTTTAGTTTCTGGACGGCTGACAGACAGTGGAGTGTTTGCTTTTTCTTCTAATGCTAATAAAGAGCCCTCGCGGTCTTGTAGAGGATGTGTCTTGTGAGACGCTTGTTTGTTTGGGTTTTTCTCCATCGCTTTGCCACACACACACACACATGCTGGAGACGTTTTATTGCATTTGATGGTCGGCTTTTTTGCATCCACTGAATCAAACCCATGACCTTTACCAGCTGAGCCATGGGAGCCTGGTACAAAACCATACATAACTCTGTTTTTTTACTAAATCTAAAACCAAAATCAGGTGGTGATGAGAAGGTTACATGTTGAACCAAAGCTCACCACAAGCTGAGAAGGCTAATACTGATATATATGTACATACATATACAGGGGCGGAGTGGGGCACTAAAATCCACCGTGAAAATTCTGACCGCACCGGCCCACCCCCTTTTAGTACCTTAACAATTGGCCCATACATCGCATGACATTTAATTACTCTTTATGCAGGAACATTTACAGAATGAACCTATAGGAGGTAACACTATCTTCCACTTATTTATTGATACGATTAAACTACATTCTTCAACATGCAAGGCAAGTCACTCCCCTACACATCTCTCTCCATGATGGTAACAGTTACACTTTTTTATAACAGGGCTGCAAATGAACCAAACCCACCCAAACTAACTTAACATCACTAATACAATAACTAATACAAAACCCCAACTGCCTTGCTTAAATGACACAAAAATAAGTAAACTAAGTAAAGAAATACCAATAATGGACCCAGTGCCGAATAGTAAATGTTTTTTTTTTTCTGGATGAAGACCCAGATTATGGTATGTTTCTATCCCCCCAGTTTTACAGACAAGGCTTAAGATAGTCCCAGACTAAACTGCATGTTTTAACTGTCTCAGATGAAAATATCTTGCTCTGATTCGAAAGAGGCTTTGCTCCATTCTACATTAGATATAGTTTATATAGAATATATACTTTATTGAGCCCCAAGGGGAATTCAAGAACAAACAAACATTTTTTTTTATTTTTTTTTATTGTGACCATGTTCTGCAGGATAACCATGGCAAAGACATAGAGCACGAGCATCTGATATAAATATTGTTTGGATATTTGCAGCGCGTGGGGGGGAAGGGAGTATTTAGACGCTATTCGCAGAGACTTTAGTAACGTCATTGATTCTATTAAGCTCAGGGGCCGGTGTTGTGCCAAATTTGGACTACCTGCCGAATTATGACTCCCTTCGTTGAAATCAATAGTAATTCTAACCCCACCCCTAATCCTAACCCCTCCCCCACATCTAACCCTAAGCCTAGCAATACTAGGGGAGTCATAATCTGGCAGGGGTCAAAATTCAGCACTACACCGGTTGCGTTCACCTCGCGGCCGCTCAATTTGTGATCCACTGTGTAAACCCTTCGGCCGGCCCATTGGGAAAAGTCCCGACCGTCCCGATTGCCACTCCGCCCCTGTATATATATATATATATATATATATATATATATATTTATATATGTATGTAATCTGCGATAGTATATCTTTAGGGGAAAGCATACGCATACGTTGTGATAGTCTCTAAATTGGTGGCAGAGGTAACTCATGGGAGAACAATGGTTAAGTCAATAATGTTATTTTTGTTTTCTTTGCGCATAAAAGTATTCTCCTAACGTCGCAAAACTTAAGTCGAGCCACTGATGTCACATGGACCGTTTTACTGGTGTTTTTACTACGTTTCTGAATCTGGGATCATTTCAGTTGTGTTGCTGTTTATGGAGGGACAGATAGCTCTCTAATATCATCAAAAATATCTTTTACAAATTTAATTGCAATAATTAAATTGGCCTTGGAAAGTATGAAAATCAGCTATTGTATTCAGGGCCTGATTTGAGAAAGAAAAAAAAACACTGGGAGGATGGATGTGTACACCCTACACTTCCAACACACATTTATGTTCAAACAACTTGTAAAGTGAATTTTGCATCCAATGACCCCTTTAAGTTATTAGGTCTAAGTTTTGGAATGTAGTTAAAGAAAGCTTAAGGTCATTATAAATTGTTTACAAATTAATCATTTAACATGACTTTTGAACTGTCTCAAATGTGTCTCAAAAAATGATTCATATGGAGCAAGTTGGGGTTTTTTTCTCACTTCTATAGAATAGCATGTTTTCTGGAATGTAGTAAAACAAGTAAAGTATGCTTTGAAATAAAATATAATTTGAGAAAAAAAAGTAAAACATTTGCTTACTGTTCACCAACTATTGATTGTTTGAGATGAGAGCCTGTGTTCACTTACGCAGGTGTGATTTGAAGCTTGCTCTCCCTGAGGCTGACTTTCCAACTGCAGCTGACACCTTGTCTTTTCATTTGAACTGACAGCTGCCGAACGTTAACCAGAGCCTTCTGTGCCATTTAAATGATCTGCAACAGACACTTACAGCAAGTAACAGGTTTCCAAGTTGTGATTTATTCTAATTGGTCTTGTGCTTTGCCATTACAGATGTGTTTGTGTGTTGGCTGACCTCTGATTGTGACTGCGAGACCACTTGACTGTGAACTTTGACGTGGTGGTCATCTTCTTGTGGCCTTTTCCACCTTTGTGTCTCTGTAAAAGCACACAGTCTTTCCTAATCTAAACTATTTAGTCTGGCTGTAAATTCCTCTCAGCATCAGTGCTATAATGCAAATAATGACTTTTTTTGGAGGCTAGAGATATTTTATGCAAGGTTATTCTGTGACTTAATTTCCAGTGATCGTCGTTGATTTGATTGCATTGAATTTTATTTTCTATTTTTAATGCTGGATGATGTTGCTAGGATAAGTGTACTTTTACTTTTTTGGCATTAGCCGACCACAAGAGCCTCTGATCTTGTTTTTAGTGATAGCACCACTTAGCAGTCATGGTGAAAGCATATGATTAATCAGAGAGACGCACTCTTAGTTTTGACAGCAGTAACTGGCAGGCCTGCAGGCTTTGAGGAAGCTCTTGTGTTTACCCAGTTTTCCATCACAGATCTGCTTTCAGACCCACACACAACTCCATTTGTTTTCATTCCCTACAGCTGACACCTCACCTCTCCAGTCCATCTCTCTTTTCTGATGAGCATGTATAGGAGCTCTCTTCTTGCTTTTTTTGCAGCAGTCATGAAAGTCCTCATTCCTTGTGAACTTGACTGACTTGTGTCACAGAGCCTGGAGACCTGATACAAAGCTGAAAACCCTGAGGTGCTTGCGGTCCCTTTGAATGATCGGGTTTGTTCCCTGTGTGCGTGAAACATCTGCCTCTGTTCTGTGTATCAGATCTGATGTGAAACAAATGTAATTATATTTTGTAGTTTTTTCTTGTGTGTATTCATGTGACTTCAACTATTATTATTATTAATAATAATTAATAATCATTTAATGATTTTTTCTTGGTGCAAAAGATACTGACACTGGACAAAGTGCTGCAATTACATTCAATAAAAAAATTTTTTAAAATAAATTTCAGTTTGCTTTTTTAATTTTAAGTAAAAGCCAAAACTGATTCATATCGTTCCATTATTTATTATTATTAATTTATTAAACTTGTTTATTACTCATATACAATGGAATTTTAATTCCAAATTTACCAGATTGAAATAATGTAGTTGTTTCAGGTAAAGTTTTAGTGATGAAAAATAACTATTGGTACTTTGAAAGGCTGGAACCGTATTTAGGCTAATAGTTGGAAAATTGTCCATATTCGTTGACCACTGGCTGAAGTGGGCTAATATGCTTTTTCCGAGTAGTTGCTGGATAATGTTTAGCTCTCATGTTGAATGTGATAGGTGAGAGGCAGTCTTTCCTTTGGCAAGGTTTTTGATCATATCTTCCTTCTCTCACAGAGAGCGTGTTTTGGATAGACAGTATGGCGCCCGGTTGCTTCTGTGTACATTACGGACAGACGTGAAGCTCTCAGCTGAGAGGGGAGACCTCCGCTGGATCTGGATTCTCAGAGCTGCTCTGCTGAAGAATCCCATTGTCTGGCTTCCCGTGAGTAGAGAGCGGTTCCCAGGACTTGGCTTGTCTAAATAAGCCATGACAGAGTGGACTCCCTCCTGCAATAGCCTCTCTGACTCACTTATCTCTGGCAGACGCACTCTCAACACAAACCAGTGCCGTCTCTCTGTCACACAGCCTAATCTGTAATGTCATGGTTCACTGATACACTCCCACTCTCTCCGAAAACTGGCACGACCTCCTTCAGCACTCTGATGATCCAGGACGATTTATACACTAGTACCCATCAAAAGCCTGGGGTCGGAAAGACTTTTTTATGGTTTTGAAATAAGTCTCTTTTGCTTACCAAGCCTGCATTTATTCCATTAGTGCAGTAAAATATTATAAATATTATAACCCTCTTATTTTAGTATATTTCAACATACCATTTATTCCAGTGATGCAGAGCTGAATTTTCAGCATCTTTACTCTAATCTTCAGTGTCACATGATCGTTCAGAAATCAGTAATTCCACATTTAAAGTGCCCCTATTATCCCTTTTTAAAGGTGGCTAATATTGTTTTATGAGTCTCTTAAAACAGGTTTACGTGTATGCAAGGTCAAACAAAACTAGTTTTCTCCAAATATAGATTTAATTTTACCCGATTTCTAAATGATTCGTTAACGACTCATGTGAAGCAGTTCGAAGAATGACCTAAACCCCTCCTTCCATTGATCCCTCGCTGCTGTGATTGGTCAGATGGCGCAGTCTTTTATGATTGGTCTACCGCTACACAGTGTGTCGGAAATTGAACGAACGAACATAACTGAGTGACTTCTTCACATGATGTAATCCACATGGAAATTGTACTGTTTGTGGGCGGGGCATGTTGTTCTCGAAGTAGAACGTGGGTGGACATTATGCAAATGTGTTACTTAGTGACGTGGTGTAACATGTGCTGTTTTGTTGTCTTTCCCCATGTGCCTTCCCTTTGACCTAGTTTCCGTTAATCATGTATTTCG